>JAUPMG010016209.1:0-15393 GCA_031762675.1 Pachysandra terminalis
TTCATAGTATACAAGTGTTATCTATATAGTTCAATGTGCATTATATTAATTTAGATCATGAGAGTGTGTCTCATGTGTGTGCTTGATGAATATGATGTGTGTGAGCATGATATACTATGTTGTGTGAATTGCATTGTGACTTTGATTAAATCTAATGAGTTTCACTTGACACTTGGATTCAGATGAGGAATTGTTAGATATGATTCTAGTTGAGGTGATAGTGGAATCTCTTGAAGATTATCCTTGTGTATGGGCGCTTTGATAAGTTCTGATTGAGGTAACACTAGAAAATTCTCTTGGCTTGTGTGTGTGAGGATTATGTTCTGATTATTATGGGTTGAGGGACTTGCTATCCCAATAGACCAAACTTCATCTTGTTATGTGGACAGATGCATGAGTGAAATTCTGTTAGTAGAATGGATAATGTAAGCTCACGAAGGAATTTCACTGGTGGGTGATGCCTTGGGATACGTCCTCGTGATAAAAAATAAGGTGCGGGGATTGTGCTCACTAGGTCGGAAGCCCTAGAAACTACGGTGCACACGTAGAATAATCTCTTATTCTTGGCCGTGTGAATGGAGGATGATGACATCTCGAATAGATTAGGATTGGATCGTGTGTGAATGTACATTGTTCAAATGCCAAATAGCATGCATTGCATTTCATATTCTTGTGCAGGTTATTGTGTGATTTGTCTTGTGTATGATGCACTTGACTTCCATGTTATCATATAGAACTGGGCATATTAGCATAAGAGACCAAGTTGCGTGGACTTACACAAAAACCAAGTGAGATTGGAGAAAACTGCAGTATATGGTGTGTACATTGCTCATATATATATATATATGAAATATTACTCATTATTTCTTCAGTTATTATATCATATTACTATTTTCTCATAACATGTATTTTTGAATAAATACCCTGAGTTGAAGGACTTAGTCATCCGAGCTTTCAACTTATGTTATTGTTATTAATATTTTTCAGGTATTTGATGAATTCTATCGAAGAGAACTGCTATATGGGAATTACGGGAATAGAAGACATATGTTAGATAATAAAGATTGTAGATTTAATGTAGTTGATTTATGAACAGATTGTAATTTTTACTAATATTTATTAGAATTATTATTATTCCTTCCGCTTATGGTCTCTTTTGGGTATTACTCCCATATAGATATTGTAATAACCCAAACTAAATCCATAGGGTTAATGTGTAATTAATAAGAAAATAGGGCATAATTTAAAATTTTAGTAAATTACCTAATATGTTTGACTTTGACTATGTTGTGATTGGTGGGTTGTACTTTAGAAAACTAAGTGCAACACACACAATTATAACTCTCATAAGTTATAATGTATGGCTAGGATTTCGTAGGAGATTCTAATCTAATCTAATGGCTAGGAATTAATACTAATTCTAATTTAACAAGGATTCAAAAATTAAAACGAATTAATAGTAGTTCCACTAAAACAAGGACTCCTAATCTAATGGATAGGATTAAGTAGAACTTTACTAATCTAATTTAATCTAAGGGTTGAGAATTAATACATGATCTAAACTAATAAGGACTCCTAGACTAAACCAAACTAAGAATAAATCTATACAAGGAGAAGAGATGGTCGTTTGGATCATAATTCAAAGAGAGAGAAGAAAAGTGCTACAACCATACTAACTTGGAGAAGCTTGGAGATTGAAGACTTGTAGAAGTTTCAAACTTTGAAGAAGAAGAAGAAAGTGTTCTACTCAACACTACCGATAATTCGAGGTCTGTACTCAAATAAAACTCAATTTTCAATATGGAATAGGTATATATGTCATGTTCCTTGAGTATGACATAACCTAACCTATCTAAGTTCTATTTCTTCTATCTCATCATGAGTAATTAAAGTTCAAAAGTATAGTTTTTTGGGTTTGATAATCATATCAGGATCAAAGTAGATCAAGTAAGTTGTTTTGCATTCTAAACTATAGATTTTTATCAGAATTGGGTTTCATGATAATTGTATTGTTTAAATTTTTGCTTTGAAGGGCTTTGCTGGGAGTTTCAGAGCAAATTTTGGGTTTTCCCGTGCTTCGGTCAACTGAGCACCTGGCCGAAATTCTCTTGGGTTGCTTCAGTCAACCTTTGGTCGACCGAGCAGCCGGCCGAAGGTTTGGTTGGTCTCGGGTTAGGCAACCAAGCAACTTAGGTCGACCGAGAGGTCACCGAAGGCTTTAGCTGGTTCGTCGGCTGACCAAAAATTGACAAGTGTGTTCGATTTCAATGAAAATTTATCAGCATCTTTAAAACATCTAATTGAAGTTGTGTGTGGTGTTAGAATCTTAAATTGATAAATATTATGCATAAATTGCCTATTGAGGAATCTTTAGCTATGTTTTCCTAACATGATTATTTTGATTTTGATTTTTATTCATCGAAAGCATATTATGTTCATATTTTATAGGTTATAATGTACATGTTCATATACACAAATGATTTCATAGCTAATTGTATAATACACATTGCACAGCATATGCCTATAGTGCATCTAAAATTTGAAAGTCTAATGCATTGACTTAACCCCATATTTCTTTTATTATGGAATTTATGGACATAACCGAGATGTATTGTATTATGGAGATTACAATATGAGTGAGGAAGTCCCGGATGGACTACTTTGCATGTGTTGAGGGACTAGTTATCCCAATAGACCAAATTTACATATTGCTGATCTTTTGACAGATGCCTGAGTGAAATTATGTTAGTAGATCGGCTAATGTATGGTTCACAAAGGACATATCATGTTGGTGATTCTCTAGATACGATCCTGTGATAAAAAAAAATAAGACAAGGGAATTGTGCCCACTAGGTCAAATGAAGCCCTAGAAACTGCGATGTGCACGTAGAATAACCTTCTATTCTTGGGCTGTGTATACGGGGGATGGTCCACGATGACATCTCGAATAGACAGGGGTTGGATATAGTGTGGGACATACACTATTCGAATGCCAAACAACATGCATATTTCATTACATTTGATTGTGCTTGAATCACACGTGGTGATTATCTATACTGTTGCATGAGCATACATCGTATTCATTAATAATTGAACCAGCATATCATATTGCATTGCACATCACATCATTTTTGTATTACATATACTAATGTTCTCTTTTGTCTATTATGGGAATACTAATAGATAGTGGATTTATCCCAAATTCATTCTTAAATATTGTTTTGATTTGTTTACTTACAAGCTAAGTCTAGCTTATGCTTTCAAGCAACCATATTTCAGGATCTATAGATGGAGAACAACATGACTATAATGATCAAGATGGAGGAAAAGAGTACCAAGAAGATATTAGCTATAATGAGAACATTTGTTTTAGTTGCTATAATGAGAACATTGATTGATGACTTTAGTAGATTTTGTAGTAAGATTTATTGGCTTTTATGTTGATTTTATCATTAGTTAGGATCATTTTTAAGTATTTTGTAGGATTTTGATTGAAGCATGAGACTAGAAGTAGTTTATTTCCATTGTTTGTGTTAATAAATATTTTTAAGATATTTTATTTTCAGATTTTTATAATTATCTTAATGTGTTCAATGTATTAACTAGCACTTCCATGTGGAATGAGGTGAGAGCTACTATTTCAAATCTTTAGGGACTTCATTGATATCTCTAGGTTTGGGATGTAACAAAGTTAGTATCAGAGCCTAAGTTTTATGTTTTCAATGGATTTCAAAAGTTTTTTTTGAGCTAATTTCTTCTTTTTTTTCTATTAATACAGGTTTGCTAACTTACATGTGAAGCGGATCTCTTATTTTTTCTTTACGTAGACTTACTAATCATTCCACTTCTAGAATGGCTGGTGGAATGAGAGGTAATGTGGGTACAAGTTCATCAGGAGGGGGTAATTGTAATAACCCAATTTGTTATAGGGACTAAAGTATAATTAGTTAGAAAATAGGGACTAATTTAAAAAAAATAGTATTAGCTATATGGTTGACTTTGACTCATTGTGATTGGTGGGATGTACAATAGATAACTAAAGTGCATCACACACATTCATAATCTCATAAGTTAATAAATGGCTAGGATTTCGTAGGAACAAGTGAATTAGATTGAGGTTAGGATTAAAAGACAAGGAATCTAATTAGGATAAGTAGATAATGTAGTGTTTGAGATTCACTACAACTAGGAATCTCCAACCTAAGGTGAGGATTAAACCAACTAAAATCTAAGGGTTGGGAGTAGAGACAAGATGCTAAACTAAGAACACATCTAGACTAAGTAGGACATTCATTAAAATCTATAAAAAAAAAAAACACTGCTATGGTCATTCAGATCATAATCTAAGAGTAAGAGTTGAATTGCTAGAGCTAGGAGCTAACGAAGAACAAAGTTCAGAACTTGAACTATGGTGAAGAAGAAGAAGATTCAACGAGCAACAGCAAGGTAAGTAATTCGATTATGCTTTATTTTTTATTTGAATCTAGGTGAGATACCATATTCATTGAATATGACATAGCACACTAACTCAAATTGAAGAACGTGATAATTTTTATTTAGAACTTAAACTTATTAGCATCATCATCCTAGCAAAGGTAAGTTGATTTATTGTGTGATATTTTTGATTGGTTTTGATCAAAATTTGATCTTAATGTGAGTGTTAGTAAAAAGTTTTGATAGAAATGGTATAAAAATACAAAAATTTAAGAGTTTGCAAGTTTCTGGGCAAACTGGCAGGCTACTAGTGTGTCGGTTAGCCTAGCTGGTGCACCTAGGGGGCATCCGACAGGTAACCGGTGTACAGGTCAGCCTACTGGATACCTCAGGTACTTTGTGGCAGCACTGGTTAGGCTGTTGATAGGCCACCGGTGTGTCGGTTAGTCTACCAGGCCACAATGTGCCCACAGAGGGGCCACTGCCTAGGCTGCCGATGGAAACCGGTGTGCCGGTTAGCCTATCGGTGAACCCTGGTTTGGCCTGGTCAGTTCACATGTATGAGATTAATGGTTTTATTGTTACGATTTGATTTTTAATTGAATTTTTATTGAACTTATGATATGATTGATGATCTTATTACATGATTCACTAGCTGATATGATTGTTTGATAAATTATATGTGTTTTACCATAAGTTATTCATGATTTGATTTAATTTGGATGCCATGAAGCATATACCATGATCCAAACACGTATATTTATTTATTTCACCATTGTACACTTATTGTATGCTTAGTTAGTGTGCACAAACACTAAACTTGCACAACATAAGCCTAATTGCATTATTGACCATGTGCTGGACTATACCATTATATCTTCACATAGGTTGAAGGTTATGATTTAACCGAGATTTATTGTGATCTGAATATCATGATATAGTGAGGAAGTTCCGAATGGACTGATTTGCATAGGTTGAGGGATTTGCTACCCCAATATACCACATTATTTTCATCTCGATAGCGTATTATACGTAACGGATGCCGAATGAAATTCTGTTGGCATTCGGATAATGTATGACTCACTGAGGTTTTGTTAATATTTTTGACGGCTGGGTTTATATTCCCGTGACCGAAAATAAGTGGGAGAATTGTGCCCTCTTGGTCGAAGCCCCATAAAACTATGATGCGCACATGGAACATCTTACTTTAGAGTGGCCCTGTATGGGGGGATGGTTCAATATGACATCTTGCTCGGAAATTGATTAGTCTAGTGTGAGGCATACAATATTCGAATTCTGAACAACATACATATTTGCACAGCATATGTTTTTACATGAATCACACTTGGTGATTACCCATCCATTGTTGCATGAGCATACATTGCATTCATTAATAATCTAAATTTGTATTACATTGTATTCACTTTATATACACATTCATTATATTGCATATTTATCATATTATTGCATGCATTTGTTGTTTTGTCTATGGATTATCATTGAAGAGTGGCTTTGACTCTACTTCAATCGAAAGTACAATTTAATTGATTATTTACCGAGCTAAGTGTAGTTGATGCCTTTGAGCAAGCAATTTCAGGGAATTTAGATGGATGATTTAACGATAATGGAGAACCAGATGAACAACAAGTTTATAATGAGATGACTGGATTGGATGATTGCGTGGAATGAGTTATACTTAGAATTTTGTAGTAGGATTTATTTATTTTTTAGCTAGATATTATGTATAGGGATAGGTTTTGATTTAAGCATGAGAATAGTTGTTTTATTTATTTTTCTGCTATGATTTGCTTAGTTTGTTTTGGATGTAATAGACTTAGTTTTATTTGTTTATTTTTAGTAAAGGTAATTATTGAAGTTTTATTATATCTAATGGTTTGGCTCTATATTTATTACCACTCTCAATGTAAATTGGGGTGAGAGTTATATTTCGAACATAAGTGATTCCCACATGAATTTCCTTAAGTTCGGGATGTGAAAGTAACGATGATAATCAAAATCCTCAACTGGATGGAATTTTCCAAGCATTAGGAGAAATGACTTCGAAGATGCAACAAGCTCAAGCTCAAACGATGCCAAAACAAACTAATGCGCAGAAAAATAGTCACTGACCTACTGTCTTCAAGGGAACGATTGATTCGATGGAAGCACAAGCATGGATTGACTCCTTGGAGCACATCTCCAAAGTTATAGAGCTGGGCGAATAAGAGATGGTTCGACTAATTGTATTCTTGTTGGAAGTGAAGTGAGGAGGTGGTGGAAATCTACCTTGGAGATACCGCAAATTCTGAATTGGGAAGATTTCAAGGTAAGGTTTTACTTGGATTATTTTCCTAAGAATGTTTAAAAAGAGAAAGAGCTGGAATTCGTGAAGTTAGAACAAGGATTCTGTACTCAAGTACGTAGCAAAGTTTACGAAGTTATCACAATTTGCCCCATATGCGATAGACGAGGAGGAGAAGAAGGCATTTAGATTCGAGAGTGGATTAAAACCTAGCATCAAGAGCAAATTAATTGTGCGAGATTTTACTGAATATCACAAAGTAGTTGATTGCGCTTGTAAGGTGGAAAGAGATATGAAAGAATTCCGAAGGAATCAAGACCAAAGGATGGTAAAGAACAATGCCATAACCGAAAATTTCATAAACTAGCAAAATCAAGCAGACTAACAGAAAAGGAAAAGAACACAAAGACTACTGAACACGCAAAGCTTTGGAACTACAAGTATAAGGTGCTTTAACTGTGGAAGATTACGACATCATCAAAGAGATTGTCGATTACCAAGGAATAAACAACAGAATTCATTCCAAGGACAACAACAAATGGTACCTACACCTCATTACCAACAGAATCATAAATTGATACAGCAACAACAACAATTGAAAGGGAATAAGAACGGAGTACCACAGCAGCAGCAGCAACCTCAACAAGGGAAGATCTACGCTTTGGAACAACAACAAGACTTAGTAATGGATGGTACTGTTCGAATCTCTCATATTTCAGCAAGAGTTTTGTTTGATACAGGAGCATTTCATTCTTTTATAGCATATTCGTTAGTAGATTGTTTGGGTTTACCTTTGAAGGAGTTAGAAAAGAGTTTAGTAGTGGTGAATCCGGTTGGAGGTTCAACATACTTAGGAAAGGTGTGTGAGTCTTGCCTAATAATAGTGGGTGAGTCTAGATTACCAATTGACCTGATTGTGCTAAACATGAATGAGTTTGATGTGATTTTGGGTATGGATTGACTAGCTGCATATCATGTGCAGATAAACTATCATAACCGAATTATATCTTTCATGTCACCGAAAGGTAATATGGTGAAGGTGAGAGTTCAAAATAAAAATGGTGAAGGTGAGAGGATCTAAGTCTAAAGTGCTAAATCAGTTGGCATGTTTGGAATTATGCTCAATTGAGGAGAAGGATGGTTAGGAGTTGATTCCAATAATATGTCGATTTGGAAGTCTATTCCAAGATATACCAGGATTACCTCCCAAGAGGGAAATATAATTTCGTATTGATTTGGCTTTGGGTGCTAATCCTATTGCATTACTAACATATCATATGGCACCTACTGAATTGAAATAATTAAGAGTTCAAGTAGATGAGTTGCTTGCATTGCAATTCCTAAGACCAAGTACATCACTATGAGGAGCACCAATTTTGTTCGGGAAAAAGAAAGACGGACCACTAAGTTTATGCACCAACTACCAGAAACTGAGCCAAGTAACAGTAAAGAATAAATATCAAGAATCGAAGACTTGTTTGATCAATTGAAGGGAGCAAAATATTTCTCTAAAATAAATCTTAGATTGGGTTACCATCAATTATGAATCAAAGAGGAGGATATTTCGAAGACAGCATTTCGAACACGGTATGGATACTTCAAGTTCGTGGTCATGCTATTTGGTTGACTAATGCACCGGCTTCTTTCATGGATATGTTGTAGCTAGACATTTTTCTGGTGATATTTGTGGGCAATATTCTGGTTTTTACTAAGACCAAGGAAGAACATGAAGAACCTCGGAATTACTTTACAGACTTAGTAGACAATCAATTGTACGCTAAATTTTCTAAGTGTGATTTCTGGAAAGAGGAAGTGAAATTCTTAGAACATGTAGTATCTAAAGATGGAGTTACAGTGAATTCAGACAAGTTGGAAGCGGAACTAAATTGGGAATAGCCCAAGAATGTATCGAAAGTTTGTAGCTTCCTTGGATTGGCGGGTTACTATCGGCAATTCATTGAAAGATTTTCTCGCATAGCAATACCATTGACTAAGCTAACAAGGAAGGAAGTAAAGTTTGTTTGGGACAAAGAATATGAAAAGGTTTTTTTAGAACTTAAGGAAAGGTTGACAACGACACCGGTGTTAACTATTCATGTAAGTGGTGTGAAGTTTGTGATATATGAGGATGCGTCTTTATAGGGACTAGGTTGTGTTCTGATGCAAGAAAGAAAGGTAGTAGCGTATGCTTCAAAATAACTCAAAATTCATAAGAGGAATTAACCCACTCACGACTTAGAGTTTGCAGCCATAGTATTTTCTCAAGATTTGGCGACATCATCTATTTAGAGAAACTTTTGAAGTGTTTTCTAATCATAAAAGCTTGAAATGCTTATTTTCTCAAAAGGACTTAAACATACGACAAAGAAGATGGGTGAAATTAGTCAACGATTACAACTTTTCATTGCAATATCATCCGGGTAAGGCTAATGTTGTAGCAGATGCACTAAGAAGGAAGCCTAGAAGCATCGTGGCCCTTATGATAATTCAAGAGTGGTTGATGTATGAAAAACTCGTAGAATGGGGGTTGAAATTCGTGAAGACGAGAATGGAGTGAGATTGTGTAACTTACTTACCAAGTTGTCATTGAAGAGCATAATCATTAAGTTACAAGAGTAGGAAATGTGGATACAAGAGTTGGCTAAGGATGAAGAAAATCAGAATGGACAAAGGAAGAAGATGGAAGCATGAGATTGAAAGGGAGACTTTGTGTACCACATGATGAAAACTTGAAGAAGAAATTCTAGAGGAAGCTCATAGATCTAGATATTCTATCCATCTAGGAAGAACGAAGATGTACTATAACTTGCGAAGAAACTACTAGTGGAGAAGGATAAATTTTAACATTGAACAATTCATGAAGAAGTGTGTGGTTTGTCAACAAGTAAAGGTCGAACATCAAAAACTAGCGGGAACTCTGCAACCTTTATCGATTGGAGAATGGAAGTGGGAACACATATCAATGAACTTTGTTACGAGATTACTTAAGACTCCCAATAATCATGATATGATTTGGTTGATTGTTGACAGATTGACCAAATCAGTTCACTTTCTTGAGCAAACATTTCGATGACAGATAGAGAGAGTAAATCAAGTACTAGAAGACTTACTAAGAGCATGCATACTTGACTTCAAAGGAAGTTGGAAGATCACTTAGAACTTATGGAGTTTCTTACAACAACAGTTATCAAGCAAGCATCGGCATGGCTCCATTTGAAATATTGTATGGAAGACCTCGCAGATCACCTTTGTGCTGGAATGAAGAGAATGTAAATATTTCCTTAGGACCAGAAATTATTCCAGAAACAATGGAGAAGATTAAGCTTATTAGAAAGAGACTTACTACAGCTCAAGATCGGCAAAATAAGTATACGAATGCGAGAAGAAGAAAACTGGAGTTTATGGTTGGAGATTGGGTATTTCACAAAGTATCACCAATCAAGGGAGTATTCAAATTTGGCAAGAAAGGTAAGTTGGCACCTAGATTTATCGAACTGTTTGACATTTCTGAAAGAATTATTGCTTTATTTCTGAGGATCTCTACAGCTCTTTCAAATATCATCCTTTCTTCTAGTAGTCTGTAAGAACCTAAATAACCCCTAAAAATTTTAACTTTGAGATCTTTGGATAAAATAGTAATTTGGTAAATTGATAATTTAATTTCACTAATAAACTAGGATTAAAATTCATAAAATCCTTAACCTTATAAAATATGTTAGAAACACTTAAGTCATCTCAAACTAATCAGGTAAGCCAGATAGACTTAGGAAGCAGTATGGGTCAGATAACTGAACTTAGCAGTTAAATGGGAAATAAAATCAATTAGCAAGATAATAATTGGTTTAAACAACTTAGAAGATTCATTTGAGACCCCTAAATATAATCACTCCATCGGTAATGAATTAGGTGATCAATTGTGAAAAATAGAGCTAGAAACCCAGTTTTGCCCTTGTAACTATTTTAATTTGCAATCTTGCCATTAAGGCCTATAAATAGGCTTTTAACCTAACACAACACATTTTTGCACATCACATTTCTATGGAACTCTTGGAGAAGAAGGGGGAACTTCCAAATCCCCAGATGCAAGGAGGAGCAACCTCATACGCGACCCGGCAACGCCCCAAGTTGAGTAATCTTCAATGTTTGTGTATTTATTCATGTTTTGGTATTATGATCATGGGGGAAGATAATGTTTGATTGTGTTCCTCCTTACCCCATGAATTTGGTAGATGTATTTCATGTTTTAAGAGTCCAACCCCATGCTATTGAGAACCCATCCCTTGTAGATGACCTACATGAACCGATTCGTTGGAATCTAGTTTTCTAGGATTTGGAATTTAGCGAGAAATTAGTAGATCCTTGTTTAGGCTGATCCCCTTGGCCTAGAAACCATTTTCGAAGCTCCCTTAGGTGGATAGTAACCTCTGGGTGAAATTTCATTTAGAAATACCCTGACCCGTGCTTCGACGACCTCCTCGCCAAGCCGAAGAGTCCACCGAGCACTGCAGAGATTTCTAGTTGTTCTAGAAATGCCACCTAGCCAGATCTCAGCGCACCGAGACCCCGCCGAGTCACTTTTTGGGATTTGAGTTAGTGATGGATTTGACCTAATGAGACCTACCTAGACCAGTTCTCGAGGTTCCAACCCATTTGGCACCACTTTTCATTTCTCGGTACACCAAGGGTATGCTGAGCACCTCGCGAGAAGCTCCTTTGGTCCGTTTGAAGATGTTAGGCCATGGACACATGTAATATCCCTAACCGAGTTGTTCTAGCATGTTTTTGGTGTTGATAACCTTGCCCAACCAAATGTGACCCTTCATACCTAAGGTCTAGCCTATCTTGAGTTAGCCTGGTAGTGCGAGTTTCTTAGGAAGCTCGTGTAAACAGTGCCAAACCCATCCACTAGTTCATTTTCTTGTTTTTTGCATGTCTAGATACAAACTTTGACCTCATTTGTTACTATGTAATGGTTGACCCATGTATGTGGGTGTTTAGTGTTGTTTATTGCCGTCATCTCCTTGACCTATTAATACATGTATTGCCTTATGTTTGAAGTACATATCCGTCCTACACTGATTTCATCATACCCCCTAGGTTAGGCAATTATATATATGATTAGAGCATGGTGTTGTGCACTACTGCACCCTTTAGTGTTTATCTGATGCTTATACCTAGCTTGCACATATCATTGTCATATTCCCTTATGTTTGCACATATCCTCGACATATCCATTTATGCTTATACATATCATTGTCATGTTCCTTTATGCTTGCACATATCCTCGTCATATCCCTTTATGCTTACACATATCATTGTCATATCCCTTTGTGCTAGATGGTTATATGTATGTTTCGAGTGTGGTGTTGTGCACTACTACACCGTTTAGTGTTTGTTAGATGCTCATACCCTGCCTGCCTTGATTCCATTATACAACTTATGCTAGATAATTATATGCTTTCTTAGAGTGTGGTGTTGTGCAGTACTGCACCCCTTAATGTTTGTTTGATGTTTATATCCTGCCTACACTGATTATATCATGTTTCTCACGTTTAGATGATTATTTATGCTTAGTATGTGACGTCGTGCACTATTGTGCCTTGTAGTGTAGAATCATAGGACTGTGCCCATGTGATTGTTGAATTGAATATATGCCTGTGAATCATTGTGTGAATGCATTAATTAAAGGACTTGAATACTATGAGTTGCATATGGACTATCCTGTTGTAATAGCTCAGTCTAATACCCCATGTGATACCCCTGGGTATAGGCTGTTAGACGAGATGACTTGGTTAATTGACCTTTATTATCCTAGGAGTGGACTATGTTGTTTTCACCCAAGCTGGGAGAGAACCCTTTTGTGGTATGCCTCGAAAGCCTTGTGGTAAGACGATTCCCAAGGATAGTTCACATTAGTGAAACCTTGGAAAAAGAATGAATTATGAATGTGTTTTCGCCCAAGCTGAGAGAGAACCCTTTTGTTGGTATGCCTCGAAAGCTTTGTAGTAAGATGATTCCCAAGGATAGTTCACATCAGTGAAACCTTGGAAAAAAGAATGAAACATGAACACCCTTTTTTTGGATGTATGTATGATTCCCTGAGGGCCTACTCACACTAGTGAAAATCTCAGAGTATTACCCATGATAAAAAAATAAGTGGGGGGGATTATGCCCTCTTGGTTGAAAACCCTTAAAACTATGTTGTGCACATAGAATATCATATCCTTGAGAGTGGCCCTATATGGGGGGATGATTCGAGAAGACATTTTGCTCAAGGACTGATCGATCATGTGGGAACTTACTATATTTTACAGACCACACATCACCCCCTGCATTTGTATTGCATATTCTCTGTTGATATCACTTTGAGCATCTAGTGTATTACACGCTAGATCTAATTACCATATAGAATTGGGCATGTGGATACTATGATTTGACCTTTGAATTAATACCAAGCGAGGTTGGGAGAGAACAATACATTGTGTGATCTCTGTTGGTTACTACTCTATCACCATGTGCACAGATAGTATCGTTATCACATTAGGTATATATCATTTGCACTTTTCTCATAATATTGGGATATGAGTAAATACCTTGCATTGAAGGACTACTCATCTGGGCTTTCCAGCTTATGTTTATTGATTTATATTTCCTGGTATTAGAGCTTGGTCATGAAGAGAGAGCCTAGGAAAGGGTATAGAAGACCTGGATGTGGTTATAGGGTTTATGTACTAGAATTAGACCTTTCTTTATTTAATTTTGTAATAGATTAGATTTTATATTTCTGTTACTTATATCTTACTAGAACTGTTAATTGTTTTCGCTTATGTTTCGATTATTGCTATCCACTCCCATTGAGATATGGGGTGAGAGTTACAAATTAAGCTTGAAATCTCAGAATTGAGATTTTTTGGTTTGGGTCGTGGCATAGTCCTTCGGTCTTCTTCTTCTTCCTTAAGCTCTTCTTTCTCTTCTCTTCTCTTCTCATCTCTTCTTCTCTCTTGCTTCTCTACAAAAACACAGAAAAGTCTCTTAGCTTCTTTTCATTGTAGATACCAATTCAAGAGGATTGGTTATAAAAACTTTTCCATAACCACACGGACCTTGATCGAAGGTGGAGGAAATCATGCGATTCCTTTCATCTCTATCCAATCTACCCAATTCAAATTCAAATCTAAGCTTTGTCTAATTTACCCCTAGTAACATTGGCCATTTGACCATCCCAGCACAATTGTCTCATGCGTCAGACCCAAAGGCCCTAATCTCTGAAAAAGTTAAAAATTATATAAGTAAACCCAAATTCTATAATATTGACGCAATGGTTACTATAGTCCGTTCTTATTAAAAATAATTACTAACTCGGTTAATTAGACATCAGCACTTTATAACCTTTCACAAAATATTATAATTAGTTATAATTACATTATATTAATTATAATTTAAGGACAAGGGTCACTACAATCTACCTCCCTTAAATGAAATTTCGTCCCAAATTTAACGTACCACACTCCCAGAATAAAGAAGGGCAACGCTTCTGAATCTATGATTCGAGCTCCCATGATGCTTCTGATTCATCATGATGATTCCATTGGATCTTCACTAATGGAATGGTCTTCGTCCTTAGCACTTGCTCCTTACGGTCCATGATTTGAATTGGTGATTCCTCATTGATACACCCTCATGATGCTGTAGGTTCTTCCAATCAAGAACATGTAACAGATCTAATTCATACTCTTGTAACATCGAAACATGAAACACATCGTGCATAACGACTAACTGAGGCGGTAGTGTAATTCGATAATCTACATTTTCCAAACATTTCAACACTTCACATGGTCCGATAAAATGCGGTGTAAGGAATCTCATCACACCCTTTATAGGAGAAACTTTTAGGAATACGTGGTCACCAACATTGAACTGTAGATCTCGTCTCCTTCGATCCACATAACTATTTTGATGACTCTAAGATGCATGCAAACGCTCCTTGATAATCTTCACCTTCTCGGTAGTCACTTGGATCAGCTCTGGTCCAAGAATACCACTCTTCCCTACATCAGTCCAACAAATAGGTGATCTACATGGCCTCCCGTAAAATGCCTCAAATTGAGCATACCAATACTAGACTGATAGTTATTGTTGTATGAAAATTACGCCAAAGGAAGATGTTCACACCAACTCCCCTTTAAGTCTAACACACAAGCTCGCAATATGTCCTCTAGTATCTGGTTAACTCTCTCGGTCTGCATGTCAGTGTGAGGATGAAAAGCAGTACTGAATTCAAGCTGTGTCCATAGTTTTAAATTTCAGAATTATCACTGATTTCGGCAGCCAAAACGAAACTGAAATATTCAAAATTTAGGATATATTCGGTGAACTTTTGTTGAATTTTTTTAATTTCAAAAATCCAATCACATAATGTGATTTTTCAAACTTGTGATTAGATTTTGGATTCACATAATGTGACTGGATGACTATTTGGCCGAAATTTTGCGAAATTTCGGCCAAGCCACATGTCTCACTTTATACCTGTCATGACCCGAATTCCAAGACACCGCTCGTGTCAGCACGAGGGTAAATCCCGAATCCCAAGTCGAGACTCTCACCCCCCAAATTTAAACACTCACTATCTACGCACTACGGGGGTGGTACAACACACT
>JAUPMG010016260.1:0-15390 GCA_031762675.1 Pachysandra terminalis
TTGGATATTTTGGCCACTCTCACCCAAATGAACTGTTGGATGTTCTTGAATCCTTTCCCTGTACTCTGATTTAAAGATAATGTTAGAATTCATAAACTGTCATTACATCATGGGAGGAGCTCAAAAAACATTATTACTATTGTAAATTAAAAGATTTGTGGGAATATGTTGCACAATGCACCAGTACTGAGCATGAATCACAACACAAACACAACGATATGCATGGAAAGTTCTTTTGGGAAAACAATATCACGGAGAAGCAGAGAATCCACTATAATCAAGAAAATAGGAAGAGGGTTACAGAGATCTCCCTCACCACTTTAATATTCTCACCATTAATGTTTATACGCTCTAATCCTCATATATTAGGTTATGGTAACACCCTAGAGAGCAAAAATACAAAATTCACCTTAACAGAAAAGGATCTAAAATAGAGATTAGATCTAACGAATCAGGCTTCACACCTCAAAACCAAAATATGATGATCAAACATGTGAATGCTTAAGTAGTTACCTTCTCTTTTGGTCATCATTCTTCTCCTCAAATAGTTGACAAAGAGAATGGTGCAAGAGACGAGAACCCCAGATATAATAGTTCCTGCAACTATCAGAGCCCATGGTTTGCTGTTTCGCGAAGAGCTTTCTAATTGGTTAAGGTTACCACTCCCTGAATGAGAAACAAAAGAAATGCTAGAGATTAAAATTCTTAGTATGTGATGCTGTAAACTGAAATCAGAATTAGTATGTGTCAAAGAAGCATCTTCACACATTGAGTGCAACTTGCAGTTATGGGATTCCAATGGAAGCTTTCCTTGCATATGCACCTTTGCTTTCCATCTCCTGTAGTACTCAACTTGCAAGTTGATTGTGGCCAGCCTTGGCAGTCCTTTGATGAGTTACAGATTGGCTCTGATGGAGGTTTCCACCCAATTTCCACATAAGAGGAACAATCCAGCTGGGAATCAGTATTGGTGATGGTGGTGTTAGTGGTGGTTGTCGTGAAAAACCGCGAGGTCTCGTTTAAATGCAAAGCATTGGCTCCGGAGATACATGTGCCCAGAGTTGGATCTTCCACTTGGATCAGGAATGTTTGTTTTTCTTGATTGATTGTAGAGATGACCGTGTAGTTACCGCTGGGTGCAACAAAGCTAAGTTGGCCAGTGGAGGTGTCACAGTGGAAGCTGAAGTAGAGAGGATCACCACAGTAGGGTCCGGTACTTAAGGGATAAGGGATGATGTTGGTGCCACAACTCTCACAACTTTTTGCTATGGAACCTAAGATGATCAAATGCATGGATTAGATCATGACTAGATTTTCTTATGGACAAATGGGCATTTTATTTATGTTTTGATCTATGTTTTTGAGTCATTTCCACCACATGTTATGATTTACGAATCTTAAGAACACCATTTTTAGTGTAGGGTTGTTTCAGACACTTGGTTTAAAGTGGGCCTAGGCCTAAATATTCAAAAGTGGCAAGTCATGTCTTGTAATAATCCAACCAAAATATAGGATTAATATGTAATTAATACAAGTATAGGAGTTAGGGTGTAATTAATATAGGGATTAAGATGCAACTAATTAAAATATATGGATTAATTTAAAATTTTAGTAAGTTAGTTATAGGTTTGACTTTGACTGTTTGTGATTGATGGGTTTCACTATAGGAAACTAAAGTGCTTCACACACAATCAGAACTCTTTAAGTTATAATGTGTGGCTAGGATCTTGTAGGAACTTTTAATCTTAATCTAAGGGTTGGTCTTTAATTTAGATTAATTATAACTTAATTAAGACTTCCATTAAATAAGATATTTATCCTAGACCAATTAGGAACCAGAATAGATAATATGTAATCTATTATAACTAGGATTAATAAGAATTATAACTTAATAGATGATTAAGACTAGGATAATAATCAAGGGTTGAGATTTCATAAAAGCATCTAATCTACTTTAAATGGCTAAGATTAAAACAGATAATTAAAAGCAATCCTAAACTAACAAGGATTAAGATTAGATAAAGTAATCTAATTTAAGGTTAGAATACCTAAAATCAATGGATAAGATTTCATAGGAACACTTAGATTAATCTAACAGTTAGGATTAAAAGGAAGAGACTTTTAATCTAAATAGGATTAAAGTGAGATAAAACCAATGATTAATTCATCTAGAACTAGGACACTTTAATCTAATGGCTAGCATTAAACTAATCTAATCTAAGAGCTATAAACTAAAACATAATACAACTTAGATAACAACGCCTAGACTAAATAGGAAACTATAAGAACACTAAGGGGTGGACGTGTGAATCATATATTCAAGAGAGAATGAGAAAGTGTGGAAGATTACTGGAGCTAGGAGCTAAGGAAGAAGGAAGTTCAGAACTTGAACTAAGAAGAAGAAGAAGAACCAACAATCACCAAGGTAAGTAATTCAATTACTCTTTATTTTTGATTTGGATTTAGGTGAGATGCCATATTCATTGAATATGATGTAGCACAAGAATTCAAATTGAAGAACATGTTGATTTAAATCTTAAACTTAAAACTATTAGGATCATCATCCTAGAAAAGGTTAGTTGATTGTTTGTTTGATAGTTTGATATGGTTTGGTTCAGAATTTGATTTCATTATCAGTGTTAGTTGAAGGTTTTGTTTAAAAATAACTCTAAATATAAAATTCATGAAGTTTGCTGGTTTCTGAGCAAACTTGCAGGCTATCGGAGTGCCGGTTAGCCTACCGGTGGACCCAGGGGGCATCTGATGGCCTACTAGTGTACTGGTTAGCGTGCTGGATCCCCATGTGTTGTGTTGGTGGCACTGTTTAGGCTATCGGCGTACCGATTAGCGCACCAGGCCACAGTGTGACTCTGTGTGTTTTTAAGAGACTTATGTTTAGATTGCCGATGGCCAATCGGTGTGTCGGTTAGCCTGCCGGTCAGTCTTGTGACCTGTGTGTTTGAAATCAAGCCCTTGTTTAGACTGCCGGCGGCCAACCGGTGTGCCGGTTAGCTTGCCGGTCAGTCATGCCCTAGTCTGGTTAGCCTGCCGGATAGAACCGGTGTGCAGGTTAGGTTGCCGGAACTGTCCTGGTAGCTGACTTAGATTTGTTTGATACTAGTTGTGTGATGATTTGGCTTCCTGATTAATTATGTGATGATTATGATGATTTTATGGCATGTTTGGGTGATTGATTTGACTGATTTATAATTTTATATGTGTTATCATATATTATACCTGATTGGATTTGAATTAAATACCATGAAGCATATACCATGAATTATACCATCAAATTGATTATTTAGAATTATTACACTATTGTACACATAATTGTATGCTTAGTTAGTGTGCACAAACACTACACGTGCACAGCATAAATCGAATTGCATTAATGACCATATTACTAGTCATATGCTTGATTATACCATCAGATCTTCACAGTAGTTGAAGTTATGATCTAACTGAGTTAAGGATATCGAGTGATATTCAAATCATAATAACACTCAGTTAGATCACATTTGGCATTCGGGTAGTGTATGACTCAATAAGGTTTTGATCACATTTGCGACACCTTGGTTATATCTCGTGACCGAAAATAACTGAGGCGATTGTGACCTCTAGGTCGAAGCTCCTTGAAACTATGATGCGCACATAGAATATCTTACTTGAGTAGTCTGTACAAGAAGGATGGTTCATTACGACATTCTACTCAGTAATTGATTGGTCCAGTGTGGAGCATATAATATTCGAATTCTGAACATCATGCATAATTGCACAACATATGTTTTTGCACGAATCACACTTGGTGATTACCCATTCATTGTTTCATGAGCATGCAATGCATTCATTAATAATTGAACCAACACATTGCATTCAAATTGCATATCTTATGATTATATTATATTATTGCATGTATTGTTTAGTCTATGGATTATCATTGGAGAGTGGCTTTGACCCTATTCCAATCTTAAATATAGTTTAATTGACTTATTTACTGAGCTAAGTGTAGCTGACGCGTTTGAGCATAACAATTTCAGGATTTTTAGTTAGTGGACAGCAGGACCATGGTGATCAAGGTGGAGATCAAGAAGATGATGAAGATCTTAATATTTATTAGGATTTGTTTGCTTATTTTTAATAGAATTTGTAATAGGATTTATTTATTTAGATTATGTAATTGATTATTAGATAGGTTAGTTAATAGAGATTTGATTTGAAGCATGAGAATAAGATATTTTTATTTGTTTTCCGCTGTGATTTACTCAGTTTGTTTTGGATGTAATATACTTAGTTTTATTTGATTAATTTCATTAAAAGTAATTTCTTTAAGTTTTATTAATTTATATGGTTTGGCTTTATATTTTTTCCACTCCCCGATGTAAATTAGGGTGAGAGTCATATTTCAAATCTAAGGGATTCCCACATGATTTTCCTTAAGTTTGGGATGTGATATGTCTGGCCCTCGTACACATGGTTGATAAGCTTAAGCATTATCTGCATTCGCATTCTATTCACCTTGTCACTCGAGGAGACCCAGTGAATATTTGCTCTCTCAGCGCATCCTTTTTGGAAGACATATCAAATGGCAACTACTGTTAGCCCAATTTGAGATTATTTGTGAGACACCTCGAGCTATTAAAGGACAAGCTGTTGCTGACCTCTTAGCAACATTCCCCACTTATAAGGAACAAGATGATTGTGAAAATGAGGTATCTTTAACTTCTGAGGAAGAATGACAGATGAAGCTTGATGGATCATCTAATTCACAAGGGGGAGGAGCTGGAATTGAATTAACTTCACCAGATGGCCAGCAATTCTCATTTTCTTTCAAGCTCGACTTTCCTTGCACAAACAATAAGGCAGAATACGAAGCATTGCTCATAGGCCTTACACTTGCTCGCCAAATGAAGGTTCAGAAGATTCAAATATTTGGTGACTCTAGTCTGATTATTTCTCAAGTAAATGAGGAATTCGTGGTCAAAGATTTAGATCTGGTTCCATACAGAATGGCGATGCAAGCTCTCTTTCGAAAGTTTGCAAGCTACTCTTTGACACACACAATGAGAAGTAAGAACAAGCATGTTGATGCGTTAGTCGACCTGGGAAGTAGATTTCACATGGAGTTTGACACAACAACCTTAGAAGTCATTCGAAAGTCTACTCCTTCCACTCAGCTCCCTCAAGAGGATGAAGAACATATTATTAGGACAGACTGGAGATATCGGATCTATCAAGATCTTGATAACATCTCCTGTTATACTCCTATTACTCCCCTTAAAATTTTGATGAATTTTGCCAAACTTGGTAAAGTTCTTTATTATAAAGGGGTTAATAGAGCTTTATTTAGATGTCTTGGACCAGAGGAAGCTGTGGAAAAGTTACAGGCCATGCATCAGGAAACTTGTGGACTTACAGACTCTATCCCGTTATTCAAAAGACTCCAAAGGTCAGGGATATATTATCCTTCAATGGCATTCGACGCTGCTAAGCTACTGTTATCTTGTGCACAGTGTCAGCAAATACCTGATGTAGCAAATGCTTTTCCCATCCATGATCAGACTAACTGGAGGGAACCCTACATCAAGTACATTTGAGATGGAATTCTACCTCAAGATCGCTATAAAGCAATACTACTCAAGCGAAAATCTGTGAGATTCCATTTTGAACAAGGAGAATTGTATAGAAGAAGCTTCAACAATTCCTCCTTAAGATGCCTAAGCAATCAAGAAATCACCATTGTCCTTTGAGAAGTTCATGGTGGAATGAGTGGAGCTCACCAAGGCAGAAGAAAGTTGTACAAACAACTACAAGATTTAGGCTATTACTGGCCTACAATAGAGGCAGATCCAGCAAGCTTTGTGAAGAAGTGTGTGAGATGCTGAGTGCAAGATAATGTCCCTCGAAAGGTTTCTCATGAAATGCAATCAGTCATTGTTCCATGGCCTTTTAACACCTTGGGATTAGACTTAATTGGTCCTATTAACCCTAACAGTCGTAGAGGACATACTTGGATCCTAGTAGCCACAAAGTACTTCACAAAGTGGATTGAAGCTGTTCCCCTACGCAAAGCTGATGGAACATCTGTAGCCCATTTTATCAAGGATAACATCATCACTCGGTTTAATGTCGCTCAAAGGATTATTTCAGACAATGTGACTTCTTTCCTCAACAGAGCAGTTAGAGAGTTAATCTCATTCTATATAATTGAGCATGTCAAGGCAACTCCTTATTATCCACAAGGGAATGCTCAAGCTGAAGCCTTTAACAAAACCCTGATCAAGCTTTTAAGCAAATTGGTCTATGATCAACCCTCTAGATGGAATGAATTCCTATCTCAAGTCCTTTGGGCATACCGAGTGAGCAAGCACAGAGCTACTAAAGCTACCCCATTCTCCCTTGTTTATGGATCAGAAGGTATCTTACCAGTTGAGTTACAAGTAGCTTTAGCCAAAATCCTACAAGCGAGCTAAATTGGAGTTTCAGGGATTTAGCTACAGTGTGAACCCAAGACTTGGACAATTGAATGAAAGAAGGCAAAAAGCTTTGGAAAGCAACCTTCATTGTCATCAAATTGCAACCCGGGCTTACAACAAAATGGCTATGCCCCGAAGTTTTCAAATTGGCGAATTGGTCCTTAGATCAACATGGCAAGAAAGAAGTAATACAATCAAGCCTAAGTTTGCTCCAAGATGGAAAGGACCATTCGAAGTAGTAATTGTTTACACCTCAGGTTACTATAAAATTCTATCTTTTGAAGAAGATGCAAGAGAAGAGACTGTAAATGGAAAATGGTTAAGAAAGTATTTTGTATTAAATACAAAAGTTCTTATTCATTTAAAGTATCTTGTCACTTTACATTTGAAAGAAGGAAAAAGTACAACAAGAAAGAAGAATAAAGATTGAAAGACTTAAGAATCAGACAGTTGGGACTCAAACAAGCCTTCAAACACCCCCTTAAGGAGAACCAGCCTTGATACTTCAGGCTCAGGCATGTTGGCATAAGTGTTGGCAAGAGCAGCATCCATAGCAGCAATTTCTTCATTTTTGGCTGCAATTGCACGATTTCTAACTACCTGGTGTGCTTGCTTTAGCTTCAACTAGGCCCTCAAATCTTCAATTCGTGTTCTCTCTGCTGCGAGTAGTTCCTCCAGCCCCTTGAGTTCTTGAGTCTTTCCTGTCAGAACCGTGGAAAATTCTTTGAACTTTGCACGTTTGTTCTCTTCTTCCTTCAGTTCCTCCATTCGGTTCTCCAATCAATCAATCTGGAAGCCCATGGTCTTCAAAGATGTTATAATCGCCTCCCAACTCCTGAGATCATCAGCAGTGACATCATTACTATTCTTGTGACTCATGATCTCCAAGAGCCTGCATAACTCATCATAGCCTGAACTTCTAAGAGTGATGCTAGGAAGGCGAGTCTCGTCCGCCACCTCACCAAATGTCTCCTTGATAATATCCATACAATAGGCTCTATCTTTTGCTGCTAGGTAATTATTTACCATTACAGGACAACTTGATGATGTTCCCTCAAACGGTACTTGGCATCTTCTCTTTGAGGGAGACCCAGTAAAGTTGATCATTTTCCTCTTGGCAGCAGAAGAAGATCCTGGTTCTGATGGAATTACAGGGTTGATACAGACAAGTGGGAGGTATAGCCTGGGTACTTCGAGATATGATAAGGCAGTAGGAATTGAAGGAGTAAACTCGTCAGTAGGAAGAACTGCCTCAATTTGTACAATGGAACTCTCCTCTAGAATGGTAAAAGGTTCAGCAACACCTTCACTTTCTTCATCAACAGCTACATTTGGAGCAACAATAGTAGCCCCTTCAGCTGTGTTTATTAAGGGCCGGGATCCTCTGTTAAAATGCTAACAGGGCTGGCCCTGTGATATGAGACATCCCGACCGGAAAAAAGGGATTTTTGCCCCTTGGGCCCCACCATCGGGTGCTGTTTTGGTGGGGCCTGAGGGGTAAAAATCCCTTTTTCCCCCTCGAGCTATCTCACATCACAAGGGGTCACCCTGTTAGCGTTTTAACAGGGTGACCTCCCTCGTTTATTGTAAGGCTCTTTGCTCCTCTAATATTCGAAGAAGCAGGAGAAGTCAAATCATCTTCCCCCTGCAAAGATCAACATCTAATTAGACACTTGAGAAGAATACGAAGATATCATTTTCAAAAGAGACTAAGTATGATTGATTACCAGAAGGAGGGAAGTTAGAGATTGTAGAGTTGAAGGAATTATAGGTTGAACTGTAACTTCCACTTCTTCAACCCTTTTGTCACTACCCCTAACAACTTCATCGCCAATGGGCTCTGTTGTAATAGGAGGGTGGGCTAGTTGAGAGTGTCTAAGCCGCATGCTGTGTTCTTCTTGAGAAGTAATAGGAAATGCACAAGCAAATTCAAGATCAGAAAAAAGAGTAAGTTAACAAGAACTCCTACAAATGAGAAGTTAGATGCATATACCTGCTACAGACTTCTCAGTACTCCTGAGAGAAGTTATAACAGGAGTGGGAGGAATAGGCTCTTTGTGCCTTGACGAAACTGGCTTTGGAGGTAGTTGAGGTTGGACTGAAGGCTCTTTTATATGTACAGAGCCAGCCTTAACAGTGACAGCATCACTTTTCCCTTGGCCTCTCCCAGGCTTCACAATTGGCTTCTTCTAAAGAAAAGAAAAGACATAAAGCCAAAGTCAGACAGCCTGAAGAATAAAGTACAAAGGACAAAAGAGGTTGGTCAAAGAAACAATGTTACAAGTGTAACTTACCTTTGAATTGCCACATGTCTTGTCTTTTGAAGTACTGCATGCCTTGCCCTTAAGAGGCGTACTCGTTTTATCCTTCGAAGGATGATCCTTCGAATGAGCAGTAGAACTTCGAGAAGGATGACTTAGATTACCTTTTGGCACCAACATATGGGCCAAAGGAAGTTCAGAATCACCTTCCTCTCCTTCTCCTGCTCTCTCCTTATTAGAATTACTGAGTGAATCAACCACCTCGGGCTTAGCCTCCAGAAACACATCATGGATAATAATGCGATCAGGAACGCTGTAGGTGGTGGGTGCTGCAAATCCAATGGAGGTATAGTGATTCCTACCAGTCTTCAACCTCTGCTCCCCAGAAGCTTAGAAGTATGCTACAGAAGGTTGTACCGGGCTTTTGTTGAAATCACGCAGTCTTTGGATCACCTCTGCCCAGTATAAGGCCCAATATTGAGAAGCCCTTCCTTCTTTATCTAGAGGGGCAAGATGAACTGACCAATTCTTCAGCAAAAGCTAATGGCCATGAACAAAAGTATAGTGGTGACCCACCATACTAGCACCAGAGCCTTCGCTGTCCAATTGCATTGGATTTCTAGTGGAGTCTGGTCCATACCAAACTGTCGAAGTACTCAGTGAGGGTTGTAAAGGGGGTATTTACTCCCTATCCCATAGGCTGCTCCTATGAGATAGCCAAGACCAATCATCACAAGGAAGGCTTTCTTCCATGTCCCTAAGTTTTGCCAGTCATTCACCCTCACCAGAGCCTCGTCCTCCAGTAAGGTCCTGGCAGATTGAAGAATTTGTACCGCCCCCAGCGATAGGGACGGTACTCGAATTCAACTTCCAAATCCAGCAATGGAGGCAGAGCCACAGACTCCCTGGGTTCACTCCTAGACCAGATCAATGCCCGTGGGAGGGTGACAGCGTCAATATCCTCCAGCCTTTGCTCCAGGTGCTCAAAGGAGATAGGGGTATATCTCTAATAATATTCCCAGAGGAACATTTGCAGAAAGTTGGCATCCACCAACGTCTCGATCAACCGCTCATTACGGCATCTGGCTAGGTCCTCCACCAGCAGATTTAGATACTCGTAAAGCATCTCCAAATACAATGGGGTGACTGGCACCCTATACCCCCTGGCTATCTTGATTGCCAGAGGGAGCACTCGTTCAGTTATCCTATCAGAAGCCCTCCAGAACAAACCTTGAAAGCCAATATCACAAGAAAGCTTCCAAGTAAATGGAGGATTTCAAACCTTCACCCTAGTACCTCTTAATAGTGGCAGTCTTCGGCTTCACAGGCTCGTTTTCTATCCAAAAGTACCTCGGCCAGGTGACGAAGGTATGTTTGAAGCTTTCTCCTCCTCCAGCCCGCACCATGGACTTGCGGAGGGACTTCTTCAGAAGCTCTTCTGCTAACTCTTCTTCTGGAATCAGCACTATTTGGGCAGGATTCACACTGCCCATGGCTGGGAGACTCAAGAGGACCTCCACATCCTCCAGAGTTGGGGTTATCTCCCCAAAGACCGTCACAAAGACTTGACCCACGGGCGACCATTGAAGGATTATGTCCTTCAAGCCTGTGTAATCCCTATGGAATTCTCCCATAGAGATTTGGATGGCTTCCAACACACCAGCAACATCCAAACTCTTCCGGGAGACCGGGATGCTGAGAATCTGATAACACCAGGACACCCAACCATTCGGATGGTTGAAGTGAGAACGGAAGCCAATATTAGACAAGGGGTAATCACCCCTGCTGATACGAAAATACGGAATCCCCTCCGTAGTAGCGAAGCTGACAGAAGTCTTAGTCCCTTCATTAAAAGGGTTGTAGATCTCTTCACCTTCTTCAGCGTGAAATATTTCTTAACTGACGAAAGCTCTCCAGAAATGGCCTGTCAACCTCCTTCGTTCAGACGTCCCTTGAGACAAGGGAGAACTAACCGAGGCTGAAGCAGAAGTCATGGCATTGGAAGAAGCCATTGATCAGTTGATTTGAAGCTTTTTAGAAACTTGGAAATAGAAGTAAGAAAGAAAGCAAGAAGGAAAGAACAAAGATTGCAAGAAATCTCAAAGATTGCAGAAGATTGCTTTCTTGCTAAGGAAAAAGGGAAAATGTTACTTCTGTCTCTTTCAAAGGAATATTGATTGAATTACCATAAGGAAATCCTTTAGAAAAAAGACAAAAGTAAGAAGAAATGTTTGTAGAACTCGAATAACTTATCTCTATAAAGAAGATTGCAATGAATCCCTAATATCATCACGTATTAAAACCTCAGCTAATTATATATCTGTTGTATATCTTATTTGAGGGGATTTTTGTCTTATCAAATATGACGGTGACAAGAACGAAATGTTGCTTTATGCATGAAAGTCATTCACTTCTTAAGCTTATAGACTTTAGAGCAACTTATCATAGAGCAAGTTCACTTAATCGGATGACTCACCATAATTTCCTTTTGGAAATAACTTAGCCGTATTGAAGACCCGTATACTTGGATATGCATTGTTGCATGGAGATATTTTTAAGCTTCTCTTTGGATAATTGTCTAATTGACATATGTCCTAGTCAAGAGAGGATGATATTTGATGATTTCTTTATAAAATAGCAGAGCCTGCCCACTAATCAACAAAAACAATTCAGAAATTGATAGAATTACTCATAATATGAATAACTGTTGGAACATTGAAAAAAACTTATCACCTCCAAGCAAAACTTGCAGATAATTGAAAGACTAAAAATGATAACTTATCAAAGAAACAAACAAAATGATCTGTGTCATTCTAACATTGAGGTTCTCTTACTCTGTGGTGTGCGTTCTTAGTGACACACCTGACATTTCAATCTCCTTTCCTTTTTGACTCATTCTTTGTTTTATTTACTTATCACATTCAGAAAGAAACGCTCTAGATAGAACGGTTGTGCGACAGTTTAGACTATCCTTAGACAAACTCTTCGGACTTTATCTCGATTGATGCTTTTGTATTAGTTAATTCAAACTTTATTGAATAAAGAATTCGAATTTTGGATTATTACAAATTTTGCATCACCAGTACTAATCATAACCTACATTATTCGGTATACTGATATTTGTTAAGAATAAATCGGATAGAAAAAGGAAGTGAAAGCCATTGTATAAATAAAAATTAATTTTATATTATTAACATTTTATTTTTCCAATTCAAATAGGCTTACTTTAAATTGAATAAGGTGAAGATTGTTATTAATGAGATTTTAAATATTGATTATCATTCAATTCTTTACACCACGCATGTGGTTTCCACTTTCATTTTTCCAAATTAAATGAAAACGCGTTGTACTCTTTCAATTTTGACCTTTGTGTTTCAAAGGTGATAAAATAGAAAAAGATAACTTAGGCAATATTTCTTTTCCGATGACAATGGGTTGTGGCATGCTCTAACTAACTGATGTTTTGGTTTATAACTTATAAGTGATTTAACTTTTAATTATAAGGCTTAATTTTAAACATTGTTTTTTTTCAAATGAACATAATATTGCAATCAAATGGATTGAATAACAGTCGAAAGTTACCTAAATCTGCAGTAGCCACCCGAACGTAAAGGTCACGGCCGCCGTCGGTGAAATCCTTCTCAAGATTTTTCAAATCCTCCGACCACATCTGGCATTTGGATTTGGAGCTATCCACACTCCTCCTCTCCATAGTTTCTTCTTCTTCATACCAATAAGCCTTGCACTCACAGTTGCGACGACACTCGTCTCCACACTCCTTCTCCGTCTTAGCCTCCTTAAACGGAGTATCTGGGTTCCCCACTTTCATCATCTTCAGTTTCAAGAATGTCTCTTCATCCTTGCAAATCTGTGTCTTTCTACCACATCCCGCCGTAAACATTCCCACATTCCACTTCTCCGGTGAGTTTGGCTGAAACCCCGGCAAACACTTGCACACCGGCACATGTTTATTGTTGTTGCAGATACCGTATACACCACAAGCGTTGTTCACACTGCAAATCTCGTTGGGTTCTGACCAAAACAACCACCAAACCGTCATATTATTTAACTGTAAGAGCTTAATTTGGCCAGATGGATCCATCACCAACCTCATGGGCGATTGGATCCCTGTGTTGGCATTCGACGTCAAGTTGAACTGTAAGATCTTGATTTGGCCAGATGGATCCATCACTAAACTCATGGTCGGTGTGATCCTTGTGCTGGCATTCGACGTCAACAGGAAAATTATAGAGGGCACCTTGACAAAATTAACGAAATCGTCTGATGTGCTGCTTCTCCAGTACACAACAGATTTGATTTGGATACTGATGATCGGTTTCCCACCTTGTTTGTCTTGCCGGAATGTATATTTTCCGGGAGATGGGTCCTGTTCGGTTTTCCAAGAAACCAACTTTCGGTTTTCATCTAGATACATTCCTGGAAGTAACGTGTCGGACGGGTAATCGAAGCTTTGCCACAGATTTATTCTTCTTCTTCTCGCCGAGTTTTGTTGTTCAGTCAGAACCAAGTTACCGGAATCCATGAGCTGCACACTAGTGTTGTAACCAGACGGTGATGTTTGATCAAGAGTGGCTGAGGACCAGAGAGATTTATTTGTTCCGTCTCTGATATGGAGGTTTCGACCTTCTCCAATGGCCAAATTTCCTTTTGAATCGGAAAGAGGTGTTTCTCTGTTAGCAACCCATACGACCGTTCGTGGAACAATACCATAATACCATATTCCGACGTATCGATTGGTGTCGGATGAGCTATCTTCATTGGGGCTGAAGAACCCAAGCTCGAAAATTTCTCCGGCGGAAACAAGAGTTTGTCCGTCGTTGATCAATTCGCCTTGCGTGAAGGTGTCTGTAGCTGTGCAAAGTAGAATGAAAAGGAAGGATAAGAAGAACATATGGAAAATGGCAAACAGTAGTAGTAGGCGACTAAGAAACCCATATCCCATTACTTGGATTGACTGCAAATCCTTAATTTGGCTTGGATCATTCAAGTATCAAGAAGTCTCTCTCTCTCTCTCAGCTGAGCGACTGATCTCTCATCTCAGCTCTGGATCTTTGAAGTAGTTGCATGTAATTCCTTAAATTATGAATTCATGATGTCTTTAGTGGGAGGTCTAAGCCAAGATGTTACTGTTTCTTTCGTCGGAATGCAAGTTTTGCCGGGAGTACTTAAATTATTGAGATGAAAAGGTCTAAAGACTAAAGCAGAACCCAGGTCAAGTCTCCGGAGCTTGTCGTTCCATCGGTTGTGGGGCCAGAGCTTTTTTACTTTCCAATAGGAAGTCTGGTGGAATGTTCATTGGAAAATTAGGATAAAACGTACTTTTAAAAATTAATTATAGAGATAGCCTTTGAAAAGTCTTGTTTATAAGAAGGAAATCTTTTGAAAACTAGTTGGGCTTGAGCAAAATTTCTTGAACCCAAAATACCTTTCTCCCTAATTTATTTATTTTTTAAAAAAATAATTTTATAATTTATTATTATACCCTTTTTAGTAAATCAAACGAAGGGACAAAAATATTGACGAATTTGTAGGTTCTCTTCGTACCCAAGAACAAAGGTTTAGATCTTGGGGAAAAACTAGCCACGAACAAATTGTGGCAGCTATCTTCTCCGATGATGAGTTCTCTCCGGCGACGAATTCGTAGGTTCTCTTCAAACCCAAGAACAAGGGTTTAGATTTTGGAGAAAAACCAACAACGTACAAACTGCCACAACTATTTTCTCCAGCGACAAGTTCCTCCTTCGACCAAACCCTATTAATCTTCTTATTTTATTAAAACCAGATCCACACTCTCTCCAATCTCAACGTCTTTGTTGATTACTTCTCGCATGAGATTTCCTTCTTCTACTAGAATTTCATGAACATTGTGTTTTTTCCTTGGAATTTTTTGATTATTGTAGAAATTCATATTCAAGATTTTTATGAACATTGTATTTTTCCCTGTGAATTTCAAGAACATTCAGATATTCTTGTGTCTGCCGTTCAAATTCATACTTTAATTAGGGGTGCAACTCGGCTCGGTTTAAACCGAAACCGAACCGACCCAAACCGACTTTGGTTTGGTTTGGGTTGGGATTGCATATATATATATATATATATGGTTTGATTATGGTTTAGAAAAATCCAAACCAAATTAATTTGGTTTGGTTTTGGGTTGAGCCCTCGATTAAACCGAATCAACAGAAACCCAAACCGAATTAAACCAAACCAAACTGAATTTAATTTATACTATATGCCTAGTCCTCACACATTAGGCTGCCACGTGCACCCGTGCATGGGCTGCAGTGCGCACCTCGTGAATGGGCTTGCCACGCAGCGTGCGGCGCGCATGGGTTGCCTGTCGCGCCTCGTGCACGGGCTGCCAGCGCACCCCGACTGTGTGTATACACTAAGTGTCCCACATCGGTTGGAGATTAAATAGTCCTCCAACCGATGCACTGTAAGTAGAAGTGCTCATTTTTGGTCTTTTGGCCTAAGAAGGCAGACCGATTTTTTGGTCAAACCTAAGAAGGTAGACCTGATCGGTTTTAGACTGGACTGGTTCTACCATTGGTTTAAAAATTATAATTTTAGTTTTATTATTTTTAAATAATAATAAATAATAAGTATGGGTGGTCTTGGGCTTAGAAATTAAA
>JAUPMG010016280.1:0-15389 GCA_031762675.1 Pachysandra terminalis
TTGAATGACTTGAATAATGTTATGGATAGGTGTGTATTCCACCATGGGTGAAAGTCCCTAAAGGAATGACATGGTACAGGTGTACTCCACCATGGGTGAAAGTCCCTAAAGGAAATGTTTGAGATGGGTAATTCCACCGTGGGTGCAAGTCCCTAAAGGAAGAAAGATGACTGGGGTTGCTACCATGGGTGAAAGTCCCTAAAGATCGTATATATGGTATTTCCACCGTGGGTGAAAGCCCCTAAAGGAAGAGATTGATGGCAGGTATTGTTACCGTGGGTGAAAGTCCCTAATGGTCGTATATATGGTGATTCCACCGTGGGTGCAAACCCCTTAAGGAAGGGATTGTAAGGGTGTATTTCTACCACGGGTGCAAGTCCCTAAAAAGGATGGGTCGTATGGTCGTGAGTTAGAATGAGCACGTGACAGGGCTAGGCCTAGTGACACCTTGCATTGCAATGCATCACATTCCACTCCATACTTGCATCATACCTTGCATTGCACTGCATTGTATTTGAATTGATTGTAATGCATGTACATTATAATTCTTGATGTGATTGTGATTAGGTCACATTGGTCGTAGCAAGGTGAGACCTTGTGGATAGGTGAGCTTCCACCGTGGGTGAAAGTCCCTAAAGGAAAGGACTGTAAGGGTGTACTTCCTCCATGGGTGAAAGTCCCTAAAAGAATGGTGATGTGTGTTGTTTGTGATCATAGTGAGACTATAAGTATATATATACATGTTTCATTATGTGCATAAGACTTGGTGATTGCTGAATCAAGAAGAATCAGATCAGGTAAGTTAAATCTTACTGTATAATCCTTTTATGCTTTCAATGTTGTTCATGTTCATGTTTTCATTAGTTCATGTTGATTTTGATGATTGATTTCATAAGATCTTGTTTGATGCATGAGAACAATTAGTGTTTGGAATGATCTAACATGTTCTATAATGAAGACCTAATGATTTGAGGCCTTTAGAATTGATAAAATTGGATTTGGGGATCAATGCGAAGAAATTCCCAAGATCTAGAAATCACCCAGATCGCATCCCATAGGCAGGCACCGGTACATCGGTGAGCCTGCCGACATGGGATGGTTTTTAGTTATAATAAGCCCATCGGAAGGTACCAGTACACCGGTGGACCTACCAATGAGGTATGTACAGGCTTGTACCCATTGGTAGCCACCGGTACACCGGTGAGCCTACCGATAGGGACATGTTTTTAGTTATAAATAGCCCATCGGTAGATAGAGTGGTACACCGATGGACCTACCGATGTGACTGCTACATAGACACAAGCTTGAACTTTAGTTTGGAAATGATGTGGACTCGTGCCATGAACTTGGTAATTTTTTTTTCAGACTCAAGGTAGATCATAGGCATCATCTTGGAGTTCCATGATTGTTTGGGACCCATCATTCACCCTTGGACTTGACTATAATTGGAAATCGGATTTATAACTATTAACAATATGTTATATTCATGTTAGGCTTATGTAAAATGTTAAGTGAGCCCAAGAGGTGGAAAATAAAGGGTTTCCTTACGAGGTTCCCTAAGGGTTGACTATACACCTGTGGGTTGAAAGCCCCATTTAAACTAGGGTAGGATGCTTGCGACCTCCTATACAGGTTGGAACACCCTGAGTAATTGGACACTCTTAAATTAGCATTTTGGTTGGAATTCCATGAGTAACCTATACTCATAAATTAGCACAATGGTGGCCTTCGTACCATAGGTTAGCGCCTGGAATGAAGAGGGGACATCCGGCTGTTCCTAGTGGCCTATGCCCAAAATTTGTTTTGTATTGGATTGGAAGTTATGAGGGCACTTAACAGACTATATTTTTCTAGCACGTTCATTGCATATCTTGATCATTTCATTCTTTGTTTGAGCATACAATTAGAGCATATGCCCAAATCATTCATTCATCTCATATCATCATTAAATTAATCATATTTATCTATTTATATTGCATGCTTGTATTTCTAACTTGACTTGACTCTATTGATATCATAAGCGGATAGATGACTGTTTGATTCACTTACTGGGCATTCTAAGCTCACGCAACTTATATTGCAGGATGAGAAAGATGATGATGATGGACTTGGATTTGCTTTGTTGATGCATACTTTATTTGATATTTGATGATTTAGATTAGTGCTTTGCGAGAACTTTAGGATGTAATAACATTAGTTAACTATTTGATTTAGTCTAAACTCTTTTGGGAGTCATGACTCAGCTGAAGTCATAGACCGTTGGTTTGAATTATTTTTTTTATTTTAGCTTCCGCATTCTGATCAATAAAGGTATTGTTTTACATTTATTACTTATGATTTGATATGGCAATCCCCGTTCCAACAATAGAACCTGAAGATTGCACTTCGAGATCCGTGCAGTCCCTCATAGGGAATTGTGCTATGGGTTTAGGGGTGTGACACCACACCAAACAGTGTCGCTTCGACGAAGTTAGGAGAATCCTGATTCTACTTAGAGGAAGTAAAATCCTCCACAAAAGTGTCGACCTGCGACAAAAGGAAGAACCAATGATGAAAGAGACGATGCCATTTGCTTACAAGAAAGTATTGAAGGGTATAAACTTTCCTCACCTCCTCGACAACAGGGGATAGAACCAAGGGACATGACAGTGCGACGGGAATAGAAGATTTTCCTTGTTTGGAAGGAGTAGACTCTGTGATGGGGTCATCCTGCCTTTTCCTTTTAGTAGACTCCTTTCCTTTCTCAGGAGAATATTGAGGAGTAGTAGAAGAGATAGCCGTCTTTGGGAAATGAATAGGAGGCCTAGGGAGACGAAAGCTTGCTGCCTTCATACCTTGAGACTTCCCCCTCGTCACTGGAACGTTAGCGGAAGAATCCTTTACAGAATGTTGGCATCCTTTGTACTAAAAATTGGAAGAAATGATTGGTGATCAAACTTTCCCGAGAATACTAAACTGTTATACAACAAGCGCTGAGAGAAAATATGAATACAAAGAGAATAGAGCAATCATGATTCTCCTCTTACCTCCACCAGACGAAGAAGTTGTACTAGGTGAAGACATGATTATCGACATTCCGCCAAGATCCAAGGGGAAAGTTTCCTCTATGCCTTCTGAATCTGAATAAGTTTCTTCAATATTTTTCTTTTCACTGCTCCCTTCCTTTCTGACCTCCCTTGTGTCTTCTCTAGTAAGCGGTGATTTTGTTTCCACCTCGTTCTCAATTACAAGTTCTTCTCTATCAGAACCGGAAATCAAAGAATCCCTCACAAAAGGTGACTGACACTGGAAAGAGGAACTAGCTAGACTCGTAGATGGAATCTAAAGAAAAGCACAAGAGATATGTTCGAATGATTGAAATTAATTGAAATAGCATAAAGAAAACAAAGACAAACCCGCATATATATACAAAACTAGAAAATGAAAAGACAAGAGATTATGTAATCAAAGGAAAAGAATCTTACTTGTCTGTTAGAAGTTCCGGCGGATCTGGAAAGCACAGAGAGGGAAGCTGCCTTGGCTGCCTTTGTTTTCATCTTCTGAATTTCGGTTTTTGAGGACTTATGTTTTGAAGGTAGCTTCAGTCGAGGATGTTTCTTGAGAATAAATCCCAAAAGGGCAGGCGATATTTTGTTCAAAACAAAGGATCGAGCATTACAGAAAAAAATCATACCAAAATTTTGCCGTCTCTGGGGTATAACCTTTGTAAAGGCTCTCGCCCATCATTGGAATCTGTCACTAAGACATATGAAAAGAAGTACGGAAACTCTCCATAGTAGAGAAATAACATGCTTGGGTGGCAGCAAGCGCAGGTGCCCTTTTGACATGAGGTATCTGCTGAAGACCGAACTGTCTGAGGAACTTTGGGGATTATAAAATTTCACGACATAATTGTCATCAATTCTCACATGCAGACACCCAGGTAGGACGGTCATATAGCAGCTGAAAGATATCTTCTTTGTTGATATGAATATTCGATTCATATCATGCCTGACGGCATTTTTTAAGCCACACCTTCCAAGCTTCTCCCCTGTTAGATTATCCATAAAAATATCATGACACCATTCCAGCCATCCCGAGGAATGGTGAGAGTGAGATTTGAAACGAGCTTTACTAAGGCTGCGTTTAGTTAGCGTCAAAGTGTGTCGAAGGAAAACGAAAGTGAAAGTAATGTGAAAAGAAAGTGACAGTAAGTTTCTTGTTGCTGTTTGGTTGTTGGGGTTTGGTTGTTGCGGGAAAGTTGCATGAAATCATGTAATTGTGTGTTTGGTTAACAAGAACGTTATAAGAATCCTGAACATAATTTCCAATTCTGCCCTTATACCATAAGCCATATTTATGTTATGTCAAACTGACTTCGATTTGGTTTTCGTTCAATTTTTAGATTTTGGGTTTAATGTAGAATACACAACTCTTTTTCAAAAAACATTACACCCATTTTTAGACCTTCTTAATTAATTAATAATTTTTTTAATTAATTAAGAATACTTTTTTAAATAATTATTAATTATATAATATATATATTGATGAGAAGGGCAATGTTGTAAACATGGATGTTGTAAAGAGCAATTTTGGAAGACAAAAACATTCTTTTTCCTTTGACGCAGAATCGGACAATGTGAGAGAAAATAAAAGTTGGCTTTTTGAGCCAAAATCATTCTTAAGAAAATGGTGGGACTTGCACTTTTTTCATATTCCTGCAAACCAAACATACAAAGGACAAAGAAAAGTGCCTTTTCTTTTCCTTTGACACAAATTGACAGTAACCAAACGCAGCCTAAGGGGATAGTAACTTGTTTCAAAACAAAAGCGAGGTGTAGAAAGGATACGAGGCGCAGTGCCTGCCTTGGCGCTCAACACTGGAAAGATACACGCCAGATTATCAGTTGAATATTCTGACAGGTCCAAGGATGAAGGAGCATAATCCCAAAAGTGATCCTTTAATATGGGGTCATTTGACCAATCTGATGGAGGTTCGAGAAGATCGGCATCTTCAATACGCTTCGATGACAATGGCGCTTTGGTAAGACATTTCTTACCCATTAAATCAATGATATTAAAGAAAAGAGAGAAAATGAAGAACAAATTTTAGAAGAAGAAGAAAGCCTTAAAGCTTGAGAGGAAACAGGTTTTCTCTTCCTCTCTATATATAAAGAGATGCGGAATACGAAGAGGTGCCGAAATTGAAAGAAAGAAGGCATAATTAGCGCCAAAAAGTGTACACATATAAATGACAGGTACTTTGAAACTTCTAGACATAAATGTGTATAATTCATAAGAAACTTGAATGAATATAGTAATATGCATAAGAAGAATATTTTTCAGATAAAACACCCTTTGGTGTCAAACATTGGAAGAATGAAATTAGAAAACAAAAAAAAAATCAAAAAGAAAGCAGGTTGTTCCAATGACCAAATATTATTCTATCAATATTAGAGCCTGAAACATTCAACATGGAGTTATCTCTAAGAAGAGACTCTTGTGTATACACTCACAAACAGAGTTAGATAAACAACGATCACCCCTGATTGATTCCAATATGACCCTTCCAATTATCCTAAGGATAATCGTCATGGTTAGGGGGATTGAAATGTAGATAGTGAAAATTGCTAAGGCAGATATCCCAGTGAGATAATGACATGCAGTACCATAGATGATTGATTGAACCATGACTTGAACAAAGTATGATTCTTGATTAAAACATTCTGATAGAACATGCCAAAAGGCAAGTAACATAGGGCTGATGACTAATATTGAAGTTATGCATATTGAAAAGGTTATATGAGGCCAATTTTGATCATCCAACATGCAAAAGTACACAAGATCAATCCACGCTATGCGTACAGGAAAGATGAATCTCAACAGACACACACCTTTGTCTAGAGTGGACCTCGACAACTTAGAAGGTCAAACTGCCTCGACAGTACTAGGGCATGAAAACCTAGACAATACTAAGGCAAAAAAAATTCTGCCTCAGGGAAAGACAGCCTTGATGGTAACAGAGGGAAAGATAGCCCTCGTGGTGTGACTCACATTCACCCAAAATTATGCATCTTGGTGAACACCTCATTTTCGTCTAGAGTAAACCTCAAAGACGTTAGACATATTTCCATCTAGAGTAAACCTCAAAGACATCATACATATTTCCATCTAGAGTAAACCTCAAAGACGTCATACATATTTCCGTCTAGAGTAAACCTCAAAGACGTCAGACATATTTCTATCTAAGAGGGTACCTCTACGACGTCAGACAAGCCTCGATAGTACTAAGATTGAATAGTCTCGATAGTGCTAAGGCTAAACAGTCTCGAACGTAATAAGACTAGACAGTCTCGATAATACTAAAATTAAGCCTCAATACTACTAAGATTGAACAATCTCGATAGTGCTAAGGCTAAAAGAGCCTCCATCTAAAGGAAAAGACATTCCTTACAGATGTATAATTCACATCTCCGTCTAAGGGGGAACCTCGACGACGTAGAAGATGAGAAGTCTCGATAGTACTAAGGCTAGATAGCCTCGATGGTACTAAGACTACACAACACACCTCGATAATATGAAGACCAGACGGTCTCGAAGGTAATAAGGCTAGAAAAGTTCTAGTTGCGCCAAAGACCAAGGGAACTTGGCAATTAGTGATAGATTAAGATTGACACGCCAGAGGCAAAGAATGCCCTCTAAGGCGCTAAAGTTAAGAGTGGTCGATGTTGATAGAATTGAAATTGATACGCCAAAGGCAAGGAACACCTTCGTTGGCGTCAAAGATCAAGTGAATTTCACAGCTTCAGATGGATTGAGATTAACACGCTAAATGCAAGAACGCCTTCAATAGTGCCAAAGATCAAATATTGCTGAACCTTCGATATGATGAATTCAAATGGTGCCAAAGGACTAAAATAACTCAATGGCGCCAGAGACACGATTTAACTGTAACAAGATATGAACAACTTCGGTAAGTATTTCATACCAAAGGAAACTTCATTGGCGCCAGAAATCTTCAATGGCTCCAAAGGTTAAGAGATTTCAATATTGTTGATTTGAGGAACTTATGTCAACGCCTATCATTGGAGCCGAAGCCATAATGCGCACTTTGTTTGTTTCAAAGGGGGATTTAGAAATATAAGGAAAGGAGGGGCGTAAGGCACGCCCATCGTGAATTACATGCAGAATTGCGTCTACGTTCATAAATGATGAAATTGTCATAACAGCAAAGATGTAATTCATCAATGTAGTTTGTGAGGGGACCACTTCAGGGACAGGAATAATTACCTCTAATTACCTCTGGATTAGCAACCTAAACACCGTTAGGAAACAATTTAAAGGGAATTTTACCTACCACCACCCCTTCCAAAACTGTTATAAATAGCAGCCTTTGTTTCCTAATAGAGAAGTTAGAATTTGGGGGCAAGGTGCAATTTCTGAGAAATTGGCTCTGAAGTGTGCTCACAAAGCTCCAAACATCCTTACTCATTATTTCTTCTAGTTCTATTCTATGTTGTGTTTTACTTCTTTCAATTTTGCTATTTAATTTCTTCTTTTGAAGATAGGGTACGGTCGACTAGCAACTTAGGCTTCCATCGAATCAGTGATCTTTTTGATTGGCGACATCTTTTACAAAATGAACCTAAACACATACTATTAGGAAAGAAGACCTACTCTCCTCATCAAGATCTACAATTACCGAATCATCTCCTTAATTTACTACTTGTATATATCATTCAATTTATTTCCTTTATTTTGTTCCTTGATTTTAGGATCTGTACAATTGTTCTTCCTTTCTTAGATTGTATATCTTCTATATAAATATCTACATTAAATATCAATGAAATACACAATTCACCATTTTCTCTCAAGCTTGTTTAGCCTGTTATGGTATCAAAGCTTCATAAGATCCTACGAGTTCTATAAACGATCCTAAATCCTCCTTCTTCACTGAAACTCTTCTCTCATTGTGACAAAAAAGCACTACCACATCTTCCCTCATCCAACCAACTATCACTGTCACTCCCAGCCACAGCAATCTCATTGCTCTCAATTCAAAACAACTGCTTGTGAAGCTAACCCTAGAGAACTACCCTTCATGGAAGGCTCAATTTGGCTTGCTGCTCTTCGGCTACGACCTGCTCAAATATATTGACAGACCGAAACTTTGTCCACCCGCTGAGTTACTGTTGAACGAAACCCCAATCCAAAATTCATTCTATGGCAAGGACAAGACAAGTTAATTTTTCATGATATACTCGCATCTCTCTTTGATCGAGTAATATTAATGGCTAGTTTGTGAAAAACAGTTGCCGATGTGTGGAATCGCCTTGCGAAACCTTATGCTAATTCATCATCATCTCGGATCATGGGGTTGACGGATCAACTTTCTGAAGGCTGAGGAACAAGATCCATCGCTGAATACCTCGGCTTCATTGGCAGCATCACCGATGAACTCGCCATCATTGGCTCGTCGGTACCCAATCACAATCTCATTCTCCATCTTTTGAATGGAGTTGACCCTGAATTTAAGGAACTCGTTGTTGCTATTAGAGTGTGAGACATTGTCATAGTCTTTGACGAACTTCGTGACAAGCTTGTGGTATATGAATCATTCCTCAAGCATGAAGAGAGTTAATCCGATGTTATGACCGCTAATGCTACACGTTTTTATCAACAAAGCCAAGGAAATCAACCCCAAAAGAAGAACAACTCTCAAAGTCGTAACAACCAAGGTGGTTAGCGCTATGACAACATCAACAATAGCCAAGGAAACAACTCTAGCAAAGGTCCTACCGCGACCTGTCAGTACTAGGACAGACGAGGTCACGATGCTAGTGAGTGCTACTCCTTGAAGCGAAAACTCGGACTACCCGTGCCACCTAGAGCCAATCATATAACCACGAGTGGTGGCCGTGGCATAGGTTCTAACTGGCTTCTTGACACTGGTGCTTCTCACCATGTCACTGCTGATTCGAACTACCTCTACTCTCGGCAGCCCTATAAAGGACCCGACGATATTATAATTGGTGACAGTATCGAATTGCATATTACACACACTGGCAAATCCACACTCACCTCTCCTACTAATTCCTTTTCACTTTCAAAGTTTTTATGTGTTCCATCCATGAAACAGAATTTAATCTCAGTATCCAAATTTTGCAAGACCAATAAGTCCTCTGTCAAATCATATCTTCAAATAAACTACCTGTGCAATCAAATCAGAGTCTGTCAAAAATGTCTTTTAGTGACTCTTGTCATTGTAACAAAAGTCACAAATTTCCCTTTGGTGTGTCAAGCTTAAAAAGTCAATGACCTTTGGATCTATTGTTTACGGATGTTTGAGGTTCATCTCATACTCATTATGTCATGCCCCAAAATCGTGGCACAAATCCCTATGTGTGCGGCACGGATCTCAGGGTGAGACCTTCGGTTCCAACCATGGAACGCAGATCACCGTATCAGACACAAGATAATAAAAGTAATTAAAGACTACTTTCATTAAAACCTCAGAATGCGAAAGCAATAGAAAGAATATGCGGCTTCAGAAGAGTCACAAGACGTCAACATACACAACAGAATCTGAAAGATCATAAATACCATTATATTCCAAAATCCATCATGGAAACATAAACATAAAAGTCTAAATAAAAATAAAATGAACTGAAACGTCTATCCCAAATCCATCCTCATCACACATCATCCTGCAACATGAAAAGCCGCGTGAGCTTGGAATGCCCAATAAGAAACATATTTGTCACCAATCCTCATAAAACATTGTAGCCCAAAACCAAATACAGCTATAGTATCAAACAGTTAACAGAGAGAAATACAATAGTGAATATTACATCATAACCCAAGTCTTAGCATTTTATTCACATCATTACATGAACACTAAAAACAATAAATCTGAAGGAAAAATATTAAGAAATGCAGAAACATAGATAGTGATGAGATGAGTGAATGCTCATGCTAGAATGACATTTGAATACAAGTAATGCAACACACATAGTATGAATGCTAACTAATGCAAAGTCCTATCTCGGTGATCAACCGGTTCTAAATTACCTTGGCATCCAATTTACTACAGCTAAACGAAGCACTCTTATCAAGTAATAACAATTACTGGGCATCCATTTTAATACAGCTGGACACTACTCTCTTACATCAGATATGTATATCATGGTTTTGCGAGATTCTCAACCCACGGGGCTCAATTCCCCTATCTATTTTTTGTACTTGTTCCTCATGCATATCTAATGCATGGATGGTTTACTCATAAACCTTTCACCATAACTCATGCATATCTCCCACAACACAAACCACATGCTCATCATTGATAATGCATTTACTCACTTAACACTCACATCAACATAGCACGCATGTAACCATTGCTTTAGGATTCCAATGATAATATCCATCAGAAACTATCCGCGCGTCCATACACGTGGATAATCTGTCGGAAACCATCATAAGTATCCGAACCACAAGTATGTTGGACTTCTAGTGATAATACCCTTCAAAAGCTTCTCTTTTGCCCATACACACGAATAATCTGTCGGATACCATCACGTCAATCCTTTCCACAAGTACATAGAGTTTTGTAATGATCCGGGCTTATTATTCCGCATCATAAATTAATGATGCGGAATAGTAAGCTAATTAGAACACTAGGACAGTTTTGAAACTAAAATAATAGATTTGGGGGTTTGTGAATAATTAAGAAACTTGTGGGGTATGGAGTGTAAGTATATTTGAAATTAAAAAGGTCTTCAAAGAGAGATGCGTGGAGTGGGGGATAGGAGTGGGGTGATGAAAGGAAATTTTTCATAACTGCCTTCCGCACTTCCCAATTCGTGCGAATAAAGAAGAAGAAATTTCTGAGGAAAGTTTGGAAGAGGAAAAGAAGAATAGAAACCTAACCCTAGCCGTCCAACATGGTGGAGAAGAAGAAGAGGAAAGGAGGAAGAAGGGAGACAAAGAATGGACGAAATGAAAGGAAGAAGACGAACCCTAGATACTAATCTCAGCACAATAAGGGAAGTCTCATTTTCTGTATGATTTGCATAGAATATTGGAAGATTTCTGATTTGGTGTATTTACATAAAAAGGTTTTATGATTAGTTTTGGATTTGTGTTCATCAATGATATGAGTGTTTAATCGATTTGATTGATGATTTCAATGAAAATATTAGACTGGTGTGCTGTAGAAATTGTTTGCGAGAGGCTCTAAAATCAAATCTGGGATTGTTGTCTCGAGATCCCTTGGCATGCACTGGTACATTGGTGAGCCTACCGATAGAACCAAAAAACACAGGGTGGCATCCACCGGTACACCAGTGAGCCTACCGACAAGGGCCACACACTGAAAATACCCCACCGGTAGGCACCGGTACATCATTGAGTCTGCCGATGGGGATGGACCTAAGAATTTTGTTGTTTTTGAATTGGAATATGATCATCCTTGTTTGGGAGTTGGTATCACATTTGTGAGACATAATATTTGGAATCAAAGTATGATCTGAAGGCTCTAGCCTACCTACGGGGAATCAACTTTGAGTTCCACAATGAATTGGTTTGATCTGGGACTACGCCATGTGTTTGAGATATGGTCTCATGCAATCAAAGGATGGTCGGAAGGCTATAGCCTACCTGCAGGGAATACCTTTGAGTTCCATGGTACACCCTACACCACTTACTAGCTTATTGACCTGACTTTACCCTAGATTGTACTCTTCATGTATTTAGTTATTGGAAATAGACCCTTATATATTCGTTTTGATTGTACTTATAGAAAGGAAGCCCGTGATGGCATCCAGCAGATTATTTGTGTGTATGGGCGCACGGATAGCTTCTGATGGGGATTATCACTTGAAGTCCTATTGTTATTGGGTTGTTTAGCCTATCCGATCAACCGGGCAGCGACGGATAGAGATAATGATGTAGTTGATTTGGCTAGAACACTATTAGGAAACTTATGATGGTTCCTAGTAGATTATCCGCGTGTATAGTCGCGTGGATAGTTTCTAATGGACATTATCATTTGAGTCCTAAGTTGAGTTAATGCATGCTTGGCTTATGTAAATTGTTAAGTGAGCCTGGGAGGTGGAAACTATAGATTATCCTAGTGAGATTTTCTGGAGAGGTTGACTAAACCTTTGGGTTGAAAGGTCCCACTTAGATAAGGGTAGGATTCTTGCAAGGTCCTATACGGTTGGTTAAACCTTGAGTAGCCACTCTCTAAAATCAGCAAATGGTGACCTTCATGCCATACGACGGGTTAGATACCCCAAACGAAGAAGAAGGACATCCGGCTGTTCCTGGTGACCTATGTCCCGAATTTGTTCTGGTTTAGAACCTACAATGAGGGGCACTTAACTAGTTACATGAGTTTGGTACATCACACTTCATATCATATTTGTATTTCCTTGATTGAGCATATCGCGTAGTCCATCTAAATGCCATCATTTCATTGCATACCATCTATCATTCAATAAATTATAATTGTTAGACCCTCTGTTTATCTTATGTTATTCGATCTTTTTGTTCCATGGATTAACCGCTCAACGATGTTTAATGAGGACTGGTGACAGATATGGTCTTACTGGGCATTCCAAGCTCACGCGAATTATTATGTTGCAGGTTGAGATGTGATGAGGATTGTTAGGGGACTCGATGCTGACTTATTATGGTACATTTAATGTAGTTTGACTATGGTACTTGATTGTATTTGTTGTATAGATATATTTGGACCTGTGACACTCCTAAGATCACCTGGATTATGTAAGTTTATTTATTTTACTTCCGCACTCTGAATATTTAATGAAAGTAATCTTTATTGCTTTTATTTTCTTGTATTTGATATGGCAATCCGCATTCCAGGGTTGGAACCCGAAGGTCACACCTTGAAACCCATGGCTCCCACATAGGGATTTGTGCTACGGGTTTTGGGGCGTGACAGATTGGTATCAGAGCATAAGGTTTATTCAGATTTGAAGCCTTTCAACAAACTCTTCAGCTTAGGTCATACCTGAGTTGTTTAAGTCTGTCTTAATCGGTTTGGGATTAGAGGACTAGACTAGTGAACCTAGGAATCACTTAGAAGTCTAAGAATAGGATAGAGAAACAACATGAAAATCTGAAATTAGGAGAACAGGTAACTGTTGGGTAACTGACATATTTCTACAATGGCAAGATGGTCTCATGTCTTGAAGAATAGGATAATAAGGGGATAGTTATGTGAGGACGATAATCAATGTTGATTGTTGTTTGTACACCTTAAAGGATACTTTCCAAAAGATATTGAACAATGGTTGGCCTCCATTTCTGAAGATCCTATGATTGAACTTTAGGGATGTGAGATGCTCTGTGTGGTAAGCATACTGTGTTTGAAAGTCCAATAGGATCTGACCACTAGGAACTCACAAGTTGTTGAATGCTACAACTTATGTAAATATGTAAAACCCTAACACTAACCAAGTAGCTCCATAAGTGTAAGGGACAATGCAGTTGCAAATACATTTAGCCCTAGAATTTATGAAAATGATGGCTTGTTAGTATAATTATAAAGAAATAATAAAATATATTACGTAATTATTTATGAGGGATTATTCCGAAATTTGATTGTTGAGTGACCAACAGTAATTGGGACTAGAATAAAAATAATTAGGAGAAGAAAAAAAAAATATATGGAAGCCTCAATAAGAATCAATATGCAAGTGAGTTATGACTGGGTTAGGTACAAGTCCTGTAGGGGAATTGCTAAAATGTTAATATGAGGTGTAAACCTGGTCCAGAAGTAATCTAGAGTTGGAATTAAATTATTTTTTGGTGTGATTTGATCATATTAGGAGGTAAATATTATTCGAAATTTAATTGTGGGAGAAGAAGTTTTTAAGAAAAATTTAAAATAAATTAAGATGTGAAGTTTGTTGGCGTCTGCACCCTGGCTAGTACCCACCAGTACATCGGTGGTGCGGGGGTACCAAAAACACAAGGACCAAATCGCCCCTTTTAGTTGGATTTTTCTCACCCATTTTATTCTAAACCTAAATTACATCTTCTCTTTTCTTCTCCAAGCCTCCCAAGACACTTCTAAAACCCTATTTCCCCATTTCTTGTAAATCGTAGCTTCCTTGCTCATTTTCCCAAATCTTGCAAAATGCCTAGAACCAAGACTCCTAGTAAGCCTAACCCTTTGAAGAGGACAAAGGCATCGACCAAAAAGGCAAAGAAGGGAAAGTGCGAGCACATCGTAACCACCGTCGGAACCAACACGGGAACGAGAAGAGGAAGAAGAGCGCACCAACGAAGAAGAAGAGACGTCCGAATCGGAACCAAGGAGGTTGAAAGGGACATAACCCACACCTTTTTCAACTGGCATGTTATCATCGAAAGGTCATCGAGTATCAGGTCCTTCAAAGTGGTTGACATTTTGGCTAGGGAAAAATGGCTTCCTATCATGTATTGGGGCGGGTCTGCATACTCGACCATTACACAATTCACGTATACCTCCATGGAATCGTGCAATGAACGAGGTATGTTCATCAAGTTCAAAATCAATGATAAGCCCCATCGTTTGACTGTGCCATTAATATCAGAGATCATGGTCTAACTGTGAACCCTTCGATGGTTTATTTACCTGATTTGGAGAGAGGAACGGGATGAGGTGACCCGCAAGCTTTGCGGTTGTGGTGACCTACGTGAGCGGGTGTCTCGTGGGCGGGCCTGAGGGGATGGCTGGCTACGGGTTGGACAATCCCACATCGCCTGGGCTGGTGAAGGTGATGTACTTATATGTATATTTGCACCATACTATGACATAACGCGTTTTAAAGCCGTGATGGCCATGAACCGAATCAAAACTCCGCAGTTAAGCGTGCTTGGGCAGGAGTAATACCAGGATGGGTGACTCCCTGGAAAGTCTGATTCGGGTGAGCCAAAAGCAGACAATATTGTGTCAGGTGATAGGCCATATTCAGAAGACTTGTAGACTACCGCCATGACAGAATCAGGACGGTAAGGTCAATGTCATGATGGGACCACAAACTGCGTGTAGGGAGGGTCAGGTGGCTAGTGCGGTCGTAGAAGGTAGTTTACTTTTATTTCATACGCTTGTGCCTGTGTTGTTTGACTTCGGTGTAACGCATTTACATATTTCTGGTATGTTGCATGTGATGATGGACTCTGATTGTGGTGTGATCGATTGTGGTTTCATTATGGTAGTAGGCATGTGTAGGAATATTTAGGGGCGTAATTTCGGGGACGAAATTCTTTTGAGGGTAGACTGTAGTGACCCGGATCCTTATTAGGATTTTTCATAAATTTATTTGAATTAATAATAATTAATAGCTTGGTAGTAGTTTGAATTAAGTGAGATTAAAGGTTGTTAATAATTAAATAAGTGG
>JAUPMG010016300.1:0-15387 GCA_031762675.1 Pachysandra terminalis
TGATGTAATGCATATGACTTGCTTTTCTTTTACTTGATGATGGAATGGACTAATGGAATTGGAGTATAAGTACTTTTCAATTATTTTAGTGTTGATTTTGAAATTTTGTATAATTTTATTTTTGTACCTTTTTATATCATTTTAAAATTTTCTTTTTACATTTTTTATATTTATAATGAGTATTATTATTTATTATATATTTAATAAATTATTTATAATTGAAAAAATACATGCTCATGAGGCTTACGCTTCACGCCTTAACGTTTAAAAACACTAGTTATGATTGAATTTGTAGTGCATTTTGAATTCTATCTTGAAATACGTGTTGGCGTTAAGTAGGTATGCTTCTTATTTAGTTGTCAAATATTCTCTTATTAGATTCGAGATTTTGAGAACACGATCAGGCTAAACGGGGGGATAATTGTGGTTAGGCAACACGATAGGGATCTTTCATGTAAGACATCTCATACTTAACATTCAATTTTCAATTGAAGAAAATCTTGATAATTCCTATGCTCTTATAAATTGTAATCGACTAATCATATTTATATGATTTTCTAGGTTCATGGTGGAACAACTATAGAACTTAATCACAACATTTGCGTGATATTGTACTTAAAGTATTAAGTGCAATATGTCCATCATCTGGTTGTAAGAGAAATTGGAGCACATGGTCAAATATCCATACAAAATTCCGTAATCGTCTCAAGGCTAAGAATCTCCATTAACTTGTACACGTGCATTACAATCTGAGGATGCGGATCCGTAATCTAACACAACGAGATACGAATGACGAGTACTACAATCCGATAAATTTAGATAATATTTTCGAGGAGGATGACGTATTCGATGAGTGGACACGAGAGATGGACGAGTCATTATTTGATGACTTGTCCAATGAGTTGTTACAGTCATTTGATGAGGGCTACGGGGAATCCTCATCGTAACTGTCTCATATCAACATGTTAGTAGTCTGACATGTAATAACTCATTGGACATAGAAATCATAAATGTTAACGGCTTAGCGAAATAAGTTTCCATCAGTCCTGGGGATTTTGGAACAACGGTTAGGTCCGTAACAAGTGGTATCAGACCAGGCACCACGTCACGGGTTCAAGTCACAGAAGAGGCGATCTATAGTCTAGATTAAAATGTCTTGGTATTATGCATGAACATGGTGCTAAGTCATTGAATTCTGATAGGTGAGTGGAGCTGCCAAATAAAAAAAAATCTACCATCAGGTCAATCTCGATAAAGTGGGTCGCTGTGGACGTCGGTTACAGAAGTGTGGCGGTTGTTATGATCATAAATGTTAAGGGCTTAACCAAACAAGTTTCCATCAGTCTTGGGGCTTTTAGAACAACAGTTAGGACCTCATCATTTGATTGTAACAAGTCATTAAGTAATGACTCGTCCTTAGGGGTGGCAACGGGCCGGGCTCGGGCCGGGCCATAATCTACATACAAGGGCAATTTTGTTGGCCCAAGCTTCGGGATTAACAGTGTTTGCCCAAGCCCGCCCATGGTATCGTTTGCTAAGCCTGAGCCTACCCATGTTTGTTCAAGTGGGACAAAACTATTAATATTTTGTTGCTGCTAGGATTGGAACCCAAGCCTCCACGAGCAGAATGTGGACTTCTCACCACTAAGCTACAGGCACAAGATGATGAGTTTAAGTAAAAGTTATATATTATTCAATAATCTCAGGCCGAGTCGGGCTAATTTAATATAAACTCGAGTCCGGCCCGAAAAACTGATCGGGCCTTTAATTTTAGCCCGGTCCGGCCCAGCCCTACGGGTTATTAACTCTTACTCAAGCCCGCCCAAACATAGGGCTGGGCTAATTGGGCTGTGCGGGTCATCCGGCCCATTGCCACCCCTACTTGTCCCTAGGGGTGGCAACTGATCAGCCAGGCCCTATGTTTGGGCGGGCTTTGGCAAGATTTAGTAGCCTGTAGGGCCGGGCCGGGATGAAATTTAAGGCCTGATCAGTTTTTCATGCCGGGCTCGGGTTTATATTAAATCAGCCCGGCCTAACCTGAGATTGTTAATATATAACTTTTACTTAAATTTATCATCTTGTGGTTGCAGCTTAGTGGTGAGAAGCCTATATTCCGCTTGTGGATGCCTAGGTTCGAATCCTAACAGCAATAAAATAGTGATATTTTTGTCCCGTTTGAACAAACATGGGCGGGCTTGGCAAATGGATACTATGGGCGGGCTTGGGCAAACACAGTTAAGCCCGAAGCTCGAACAAAAATGCCCATATTTGTAGATTATGGCCCGGCCTAGCCCGGCCCGTTGTCACCCCTACTTGTCCCTTTTTCTTGTCCACTCATCGAATACGTCATCCTCCTCGAAAATATTATCTAAATTTATCGGATTGTAGTACTCGTCATTCGTATCTTGTTGTGTTAGATTACGAATCCGCATCTTTAGGTTGTAATGTATGTATACAAGTTGATGAAATTTCTTAGCCTTAAGGCGATTATGAGATTTTGTATGGATATTTGACAATGTGCTCCAATTTCTCTAGCAATCAGATGGGAAGCATATTGAATTTAGTACTTTAAGTGCAATATCACGCAAAGTGGTGATTGAGTTCCATAGTTGTTCCACCATGAACCTATGAAATTATATAATGTGATAAGATAGAGATTACAATTTATAAGAATATAAAAATTGTCAAGATTTTCTTCAATTGAAAACTGAGTGTTAAGTATAAGATATCTTACATGAAAGATCCATATCTCATTTGTAACTATAATTGCCTCTCTGAACCGCCCGATCGTATCCTCAAAATTTAATAAGAGAATATTTGACAACTAAATGGGATACCTACCAGGCGCTAACACATATTTCAAGATGGAATTCCCAATACCAATACAAATTCAATTACAACATCCTCTTTAATGGTCCTAGCATCTTGATCCATATTTGGCTCTAGGCACTCAATAACTTGTAGTAACCTCCTGTATCTTGGGGTGCAACGACATATTGTACTTATATTGGTACGTTTGATTTAGGAAATAAGCTATTCAAATAAGAAACGCATAAAGTAAGATACTTTATCTAATTTGACTAAAATATTTACCTTCAATATTTATTGATTATCATAACATAATAACTCACTTGTAACATTTATGTTATGATGTAGTTGATTATTCCATCAGTAATCAATGATATCCTAGTATCTTTTATAATTCTTTACACTTGCTTGAATGACGAGTTTGGCTCAATCAAATGCTTCGTAGATAATGGGCATGATTGGCTTCTTGTCTTGATCAACCAACCTAAGGACCTTCACCAGTGACTCCATGATCTTCACCAGCGGATCCATGACCTTCACCACGTAATCTGCTTTAGGTCAAAAGTCATCTTGAACTAAAATGCTTATAACTTTATTTGCCTCAGCCTTATTTGATGGACGTATTTGATATCGAATGACTTGCCATTCGTCTGATACAAACATCTGGTTCAAGCCATCTTGATATCTCAAAATACTGTCTATTGCAATGAATTCCGTGGCAAATCTAGTGATGCCAAACCTTAGCAGATCTCTTCCACTAGTGAACTTCTGCTTCATTAAATTTACTAGAGTGCTGCTATTGTAGATGAAGGAAATAATTTTCTTTGCTGTTTGATTGCATCAACAACTCTGCTAACTTTCGTCATATCCTTGAGCATTAGGTCAAAGAAATGCGCTGCACACGGATTCCACTATAGGTGAGGTCTTTTCTCCGCCAACAACTTGTCGGTAGCTTTATAGGACACTTCGTTATCACGAATCACCTGTTACAAATTAGATAATAAATATAATATAATTTACAAGTTTATAGAATTTCAAATATAAATACAAATGCGTAAAATGAAAGCTTACCTGTATAACATTCTCCTCTCCAATTTCCTTAACTATCTCGTCCATCAACTTAAAAATAAATTCCTTTGCCTTGCTGACATTAGAGTCGTCAATCATCTTCAAAAAAGTAAGATGACGATCACAATAGACCAAAAAATTTATAGTGCTTTTCCTTGTATGCGATGACCATCCATCAAATATGATCGTCACACCACATGTCTTCCATCTTCTTTTTTGTTCATCTAAATATGCACGAATTTCATCAACTTCTTCCTTAAGTTACCACTTATCTAAGCTTGAGTGAGTCCTCTAACACCAGACCCCATAGATTATACTCGGAAAATATGGGGCCTTCTTAGCATTAAATGGAATGGCATTAAACAAAAAAAAAAAAAACTTCGTGCAAGCCCTTCCCAACCTGCTCATCCACTTTGTCGTAAAAACATTATTCAATCTTTTTTGCTTTGAATCTTTTGAAGTAGTGAAGATTTTACCTTTGTAAATAAATCTCAAAATTTTTAGGATTTTGCTAAAAACTTACAGATCCACAGCATTTAGAGCTATAGATCTTAATTTCGAAGAACACACAAAAATATGGAAAGACGAAGCTGATATGAGCTTGAGACGCCTGAAAATGGCGTCTCGAGCTCCTCAGCTGCGTTTTATAAGCATAGCCGGTACAACCAGTTATATCACCTTGGACCAGTTGGGACCGGTCCGGTCCAATGTTAAATTTTTATTTTTTTTGGAAAATGGGATCGTGGGCTGGTCACGATACCAGTATGGAATGGTCCGGTCCATTCTGGTCCCAACTAGGACTGGGCGATCTATTTATTTTTTTATAAAAACATAGAAACCAAAAATAAAAAAGGAGGATCGGTTGTACCGGTCCACGTGGCCGGTACAACCGACCGTACCGCTTGTACCTGTTGGTCCATACCGGTATCGGTCCGTACCAGCCAGTACATAGTTTTTTTAGCAATTTCGTAGACATCGCACAGCAGGCAGGTTCCGATTTGGACCGGACCAGTCCAGAGAACCATGCCTTCGATCTCTACCTCTCGCACTCACAGGCACTTCCTTAGATCTCCATTTAACATGCCTAAACCTTCTTGTCCTACTTTACTTTATTTCCTATCGAGGCTACTTCTAGGCCATTTTGGACATTTTTTGTTGCTTACCATGTCTTTCCTAGTCTTTACACGCATCCATATTGCATCCTTATCTCAGCTACATTTATCTTACGAATATGTTGCTTCTTTATTTTGAACATTATGCTCCATACATTATAATAGGTCTAATAACCATTATATGAAAATTGCCTTGTTGATGATTACCAAGTCATTCGCTGGTGGTGTGCTGCTCTATTTAACAAATTCCACTCAGAAACAGAGAAAAGAGTAAAATGAAATGCTTAACAATAGAGCATAGTAACCGATCAAAAAAAAAAAACAATAGAGCATAGTTTACGGTTGAAGAACTTGCAAATTCTGAGGAAGTACATATCATAATGGTCCTGTCGTTGTTGATGGTTCATAGCAATTGCAGGTTGCCAGTGTCGCGCAAACTAGAGAGAAGTTGCAGAGAACAGTTTCAATAAAGAGAGAGAGGGAAATGAAAAACCGGGTGAAGAGAAAGGTTATGTTGATTGCTTGCCGATTGCGGAATTGCAAGAGCGAGAAAAAGAATCTGGAAAGGATTGGCTTGAATCTGTTTTGCCACTTGGATTTGGTTAAGAATAGGACCCTGAAGGTAAAGTATATACAGGGGGCTTTGTTGGTTGTTCAGCATTCTCTGTTGGCCAGAATCATGAGAATGCAAAAGATGAGATGCAGGGGAAGGTTTTGAAACAGAGTTGTGATTTGGTTGAAAATATGAATCAAAAAGTAAAGTAAAAAATAAGGGTAGTTTTGGTAGTAGAAGTAAAACACTTCTTGTACAAATAATATTTAATAGACTATTAATAGAATGGGAGGGCATGGTATCGCTACAGTAAAATTTCACTCAATCTTTTTTGATTGGAGATTCAAGGGACTTTGTCAAACCTCTCCATCTTAGTTACCGCTCAGAAGTACAACTGGACTATAATTTTCCAAATATTTTTATTTTTTTCCCTAATCCTAGTCAGGGGTCACACTAACAATGTTAAAATCTCCTGTCTCAAATCTAATTTTACTGACAACAATATATCGCTGGTTCTTTTGATATCTACAAGATTATCCGTCATATTCTTATCAGTTATTATTTCTGCACCATTTCTATTATCTTTTCCTGTATATCAAAGTTTTGCTCATCAATCATTCGACATGAGAACCCTTGCCCACCTACCACTAAATTCTTGTTCCAACATGTCATCTCCTGTAACAACCTAGCTAACCCTTACTCACTTTAACCTCAACCAGTTCTCTTTGCAAGGCGTCATCTCTGTAGAATGCCTTGGGATCAAAGTAATGTTCAGGATCCATGTCAAATGATTTAGCAAAGTTGCACCCTGGCTGCTAACCTTATACAAACATTCTCATTTACCTAGGCTTGGGACTGACAACTCATAGAAGAACATAGCAATGCTGCCAATGCAAAAGAATACTGGTGGAGTTTAAGTTGGCGATAACAGGTACTATATGAATAAATGCAAATATATTTTAAAATTAATGCAAAATGTGCAATTACTTCTTCCGTTATTGGTGGAGTTTAAGTCACATGTTTTAACTTCAGATGTTTAATTGAACATTTACTCTTTGCCACAGCTGAGATAGCAGCAGAAAAAGTTGTATGGCATTGTTTTTATGTACTTTAATTTTTACAAATTATCACAAGATTGTCAGGAGAAGCTGTATTTTAAACATTGTTTGGAGGATGCTAGGATTTTTTACTGACCTCATCATTTCACAGATCTAGAAGAGTATTTTTTCTATATCACAGGTGTTAATCATATTTGTGGTTTGAAGTGTCATGTTGAGTAACATTAGATTATTAAGGGGTGAATTGAGACATCTTGATACAAGAATGGTCACTTACACAGCCTTGTATGTGCTGAATGGACCCCCATTTTGCTACACCAGAATGTCCATTGACATACAATGGCGTATTGAGACATCTTGATACAGGAATGGTCGCTTACACATCCTTGTATTGCTGAATGGACCCCCCATTTTGCTACACCAGAATGTCAATTGACATGCCATGATATAAATCTAAAAGCATGAAAGAAATGCAACAAAGGCAAAAAAGGTATATTGGGATTTGGGAGATGCATGGAGCATATCGGTTTGGTATGCTCCTGTATTCCACTGTTCAATGTATGTTAGTATTTTTCTCTCGATGCTACACTGATAGAATTTATAAGTGTATATTGCATATGCTCTGTATCGAAGTGTTTTGGTATATACTTAAAATTTACTTCCTGGTGAACGACTAGAGTACAAAATATCTTCATTCCTATCACTTATTGCTTGTAATTATAGGCTTTGAAGGATAGTGACTACATGATGGATCTCGGAAAGCTTAAAGAAGCATTACCATATTATGAAAAAGTGATGAAAAACTTGTCCTTTCAGGTTATTCTTCTAAGGATGTACAGAAATTCTTTTAAGTAATTATACTTCTATACTCAGAATTCGCTCACTTAAAAAGCTTCTGACAAGATATCATTACATTCTACTTGTCCTCAGTTTTATCAAGAAGTTTCAGGGAATTTGAATTACTAAAAGGGAAAGAAGTGTGATTATAGAAATTCAAATACTGCAACTATTGGATTGCTATAGTGGTGAATATGTCATAAATCATAATACTGTTTCAAGATTTATGCAAGAAAATAAAAATGCCAGTGCCGTTCAGGATATACAGTTCCTTAGAAGGAATTTTGAACCAAAAAGTGATGTGTCTCTTGGGGAAGATTGACATTGAACTCGTCGGTGGGTGGGCTGTGACAAGAGGCTTTTAGAGGCACTTGAGAGGAGCAAAGATGTAGGCTATTTTTCTATTATACTTACTGCGAACACAGGGTCCTCCAGTTGAAAATTCTCCATCTTTTATGTGGTTTCAATTTCTGGATTTGTTTTACACACTAATGTTCTTGTCATATTTTTGTGACATGTTCTGATTTATATTAAGTATTATATCATCCAAAATTGGATTTATATCTCTGCAGTTGTAAAGAGGGGATTCCATTTATTCATAAGGTCTGATTACCGAGTGTTGTTAAGGGCTTGGGAGGGTATTGTCACATCCCTTTTCAAAGAGGAATTTGATCAAGCTATCAACTATTTTACATCTGCAACAATAATTGTGAGCTGACTATGGATGTAATGTTATTGGGGATAATTCTTATTCAAAAGGGTGCACAAGGTCCATATATCTACTTGTCCAGATATTTGTAGCATCGTCATCTTAAAGACATACCATCTATTTCTGCTTGAGCATATTTTCTACCTTCTGTTTGAACTTGAAGGCAGTTTAATTGAACAGTTTACCGAGTTTGATCTTCGTCTTCTCACTTTCTGAAATGTTCTTAATTAATTCCATAGAAATATTTTTTCTGCAGAGTGAACTTCATGGATTGGCTGCGTTGCAGTGGTCTATTTGTCAAGATTCACTTGGTAGGTAATATAGATGAAAATTCATTGAAATTTTGAAGTATTTTTGCATTGGATCACACTATTATTTTCTACCACTTTTTAATTTTTATTTTTGTAGTATGAAACTTTCATGAGACAAAGTACAGCACTTAAGAATGATAACACAATATAAGCTCCAGAAACCTTTGGTGGCCCTAATAGATGAGGAGTTTTTAAGTTCTCTACTTAGCTTCACACAAAATCGTAGACTGCTTATTCCTACATCCTTGTTTTGCAGTATTGATACAATTATATACCTTCAGCTCCATAAGAGGTTTAACTCTTGAAATTAGCCACTAAATTGATAACTAGTTTCATCTGTGTGGTACAGGCAACTACATTTACTTATAAGCATGAGATCTCAGATAGAAGTAGATTTGTGCAATTCAACTTGTCATGCATTTTACTTTCCTTCTACTAAGTTAAATTTAAACTTGATGAGTTCAATTTCATTATAATTTATTTAACATGGAATATTAGCAGTTTGAAACACAATTATTAGTGCAGACACTTTTGTTATCCATGTGCTGCCCGTGGTTTCTCCATATGCATGCCTCAGGCATCTCTGGCCAATTGCACCGCACAAGGCATTTGCTCATGCATAACTGTCAAGGCGATTACTGTCCTTGGTACTGACATCCTTAGGATTCAGTCACTTTAGAGGTTGATCTTTGAGGGCAGAGGGCCAAGACATGGACATTCTGATTTTACTCACAGATGATTACAGTTCCTACAAAATCTTGCTATCCAAACACTTTGTTTTGCAAGAAAGCTAGTCATTCTTACATATTCTCACAAAATCCAGATATCCAAGCAGGACCTAGCAGATTGTTGCACAACCCTTCCTAATTTTGACAAGACTATACTCAAAATGCTTGAAGTTGTATGGCAATCGTGATCAGAGATTCTTCCTCCTTTTTGCTCATGACATTCTCTTGGTATTGCCCATCTTCAATGAATGAGGTTGTCTACGGTTAAGATCTTATCAAATGCAGCTGCCCATGAAACAAAAAGGGGAAAAAAATTCTCTTTTAGGCACCAGCACCTTCCAAATGGCCTCCAGTGGGGGGTGGGGGGGGATGGGGGATGGAAACATCAGATGATGGATTGCAAGTAAACAAACAGACAAAAGACATTGTTTTCGAAGACCTTCTTTGATCATCTATATTGACTTGTGGGTGAAAGGAGTACAGTAATTGAAATAGAGCCCCTACCAAATCGATTTCCCAATCATTTGTGTTCCTCAATCCAATGTTCCAAGTGACGAATGAGCCTAACACTTGCATATAATCCCTCACCAAAGCATTCTTATCCCTTGCAATGTTGTACACTTCTAGGAACCGGACCCTAAGAGCCATTTCCCACACCAAAGGTCATCCCAACGAGATGTATCATTGCCATTTCCAATAACTGATTTTATTAAGGAAAGGTTCCATATGTCTTAATAGACTTCCAAAACGCTCTGTGAGGTCCTCTAACTGGAATAGAGACCCAACCTAGAGGAGAAGTACAGTGCTTAGCTTCAGTGACCTACTTCCATGGGCTCTCTCTCTCCTCTCTAAAGTGCAAAAGCTACTGCCCATGAGTGCCTTGTTAGAGACTGATATTGACCTAATACCTAGACCCCGTCCTCCTTTGCACTGCATGCTTGCTCTCAATGAACCAAGTGAGATCTAAAAATATCTCCCTTCTCCTCTAAAAAAGGTCCTTTTTTCAAGACTTCAGCAAGATCAAAGTATTTATGATCCATCTTGTCGCTACCCAACTCTTTCTTAAAAAACTTATTTCCCTCCCCTCATTTGAATCTTCCTTCTAAATGATATATACTTCAAAAGCAAGTGATATACATTTTCTGCTTCTGAAAGACACCATATATCTATTGGGAATAGACTACTTTCCTCTAATTGATTTGATCAACTGTCAGAATTTTATCCAGTGATGCTGTCCAATGGACGGGAAAAAAAATTGAACACCTTTGATGGAACCAGATCTCCAAATAAGTTCTGCCGGGGTGGAATCCTGATCTGATGGAAGGATTGCTGAAAAAAGGATATGATGGAGAATCACCCTTTACCATCCCAAAGCCACCTCCTATAGTTCTCTTCACGACTGATCAAAGGAGACAATTGAAGCAATCCCAATAGTGAAGTCATCCACCTCCCAATTGAATAGCTTCCTCCTAACGAGCAGATTCCAGGACAAGGATTTCTTTTTGGTGACGTGGAACCCCCCCGACCCCACTTTGTGGGGACAGGGTAACCTTGGATACATGACCCCACCCACAAGGATCATATATCAGGTAAGCCCGGGGACTTGAACCTGGGACTTCCAGTTCCTGAGTTGAAGAACCTGCCAGTTGAGCTAATCTGCGTGGGTTAACCCAGGACAAGGATCAAGTCTCCCTAACCTATATTCCAAATTAACACATCTCAATTAGTCGCCACAGTGAAAAGAGAGGCAAAGGCCTCACACAAGGAGCTGAACCACACAAGTACTTCCAAAATTGAGCTCTGCTCCCTAAGCCCTGCTCACTAAGCCAACCTGAATCCTGCCACCTTTGAGAAATTGATATATAAATTGGTGATTGTCTTCGAGAGATAAACCCTGGAAAACCCATGAGCCTGCATAATATCCAGTCGACCTAGTAGTTATGCAACCTTAGAAAACTCAAGTAACAGAAAGAGAAGGAAATAAGATACCCCAAATTAATATATTAGTATCGTAGGCTATACATAATGCCTAGAAATGACAATCAAGAGGTTTAACACAGAATAGAAATACATTAAAATAAACCATGCAAGGTAAATCCCTAGGACAGAGGACTATTTTGATGTTAAATAATTCATTCTGAAGCACTCTTGCACGATCCTCTGACTGTTATTAGATTTAGTTCTCTAATTATATAAACACTTGCAATTGTTTAACAGGCGAAATGAGGCTCGCGTTATGTATGAGAAACTTCAGTCTCACCCAAATGTTGAAGTGAGAAAGAAAGCAAAGCAATTCATTTTCAGCTTCCAGGTACTTGTCCTAATGTTTTGGGGCCTGTTTGAACTGGCACTAGGTATATGAGTGCCAAAGTAGAAAATTGGGAAACTGTTGATGGGGAAGAAACACCACCTAGATGTTACCTTGTCAATTCTAATTTCAGGTTATGTTGCATGCATCACCCGTTACAAGGTGCAAGTGGGTTCCGTGGAAACATAGGAACTAGGGGTGTCAATTGGTTCGGTATAAACCGAAAACCGACCAAACCAAACCGAAAAAAATAGGGTTTGCTTTTCGGTTAAGGCTTCGATTAAACTGAACCAAACTGAAAACCGAACTGAACTAAAATAAATATCTGTAAACCGAACCGAACCAAACTAGACCTATATATATCTCTATATGTATTTGTTTATGTATAAGTGTCTTATATGTGTATGTATTATATAAAATAACATTAATTTTATAAAATCAAACCAAAAAAAAAAACAAATTTTCGGTTTTCATTTTAGTTTGGTTCAGTTTTCGGTTTTGATTACTGTAGTTCGGTTTGGTTTTCGGTTTTATAAATCGGTTTGGTTCGGTTTAGTTCAGTAAATCTCGGTTTGGTTTAGGTTTGGCCACTAAACTGAACCAAACCGACTGAATTACACCCCTAATAGGAACCCCAGAACACAGTTGGTGCCTACTCAAAGTGCTAAATGTTTTTCAGGCTCCATTGAGACACTCTTACATCCTAAAATGCTCTCATCTCATGATGCATTTTGTTTTCTCATCGTTTTCTTATATTGTAGCCCTCTTAATTGGCTAAAATAGTTGAGAAGCACAACTTTATTTATGTCAGGCCATGGAAATGATGAAGGTAACAAGTTCACCTCTCTCTCCAAAGACAACAGGCTATCAGAGTTTTTTTTGAAGCATTTGTCGAAGATAAAGCTAATTACCCATTGAGAGAGGCTGGAGATGAAGATGGTACTTCTTTGAGTCAACCTCTCCCATATATTCTTTTTCTTGTTTCACCCGTTTTTATTGTACTATTCATTGCTGCACAGAAAGGTACATAACATTGACAGATCATGCATCATTTTATCTTTCCTTAAAATGTATAGATTATCCATGCTATTCTTTTAGCATTTATAATTAACGAATATCAAGTTGCATTTGGAATAAATTAGAGCTTCTTCATGAATTCCATGTAGAATGACATGAAAATATTAGAAGCCATAAATTATGTTAAAACATATGACATTTGATCATGGAAAACCCAATATGCCTTCATGTCCATATGGTTGATGGCATTAAAAGATAGGTTAGTACATAAATTTTAGTTCTGTTCAATAACATCTAGAGGATCTAGCTCATAAAACTAAAGCTGCATGACCAAATATTTGCTAATAGTTGGCTTTGTAACTGAATCATTCTGATCAAACCTAAAGGATACTTTTGTAGATGCCAATCAACTGATTATTATTTATAAGCCTAGTTACCCCCAATTTTTTTTTTTTTTTTGTGTGTATGTCGTGTAACCCCGACCCCACTTAGCGGGGACAGGGTCAACCACATACATTACCCTATCCACAAGGATCATATATCAGATAAGCCTAGTCGCCCCAATAGATGATGAAAATATCGATTGGGATGGTTTGAACACATACCATGACATCCCACGACAACAACATTGATAAAGATTTAACTTGGTACAAGTTGAAGGATCGAAAAAATAGATAAGGAAAGGCAGAACAGGATGTCAATTGAGATAGATAATGATAGAGATGGAATAGAATGATGAATGTGATTCATATTCCCAACCCCAAATAATTTGAATAAGGCACTAATAATGATTACAATGGTGATGATGATGGATTAAAATGTTTATGAATGTAACTGAAATAATTAAATATATGACTAAACTTTTAGTAATCAAAATCATACAAGACTAGAAAACATGAAACTCTTAGTCATATGAAAGGGAGGTTAACTAAACTCTGAATTTGTATTTCTCCGCAATCTTAGGGATTACATGACATCAATAGTTTGTAAAAGAAGCCTGTTTTGTTTTGCAAGATTTAAGAGCTAATCTCTTTAAGATGTCAATATCATCACTGAGCAATCAGTGTTTGTCTTTTTGTTTCTTTGTCTCCCTAATAATGCTTGAAAAGATGTACTAATAGATAAATACAACATTTTTAAATGACTGGAAATGCTAGGATCAGGCAGGATCAACCTTCTCCCCCCTGGAAACCAGTTCGTGTAGGTTGCCAACGTGATCCACCGTAGGTTGTCAATCGTGAATCGAATCGAAAATTATTAGGGGCTAGTTAGAATCAAATCTACTTTTGAATCGTAAATCGTAAGATTCATAGTAATTCTAGTATTATTAGGGTTTTGGGTTTAGGTTTTGAATTTCTCTTAGGAAAAGCTCTTTTTATTGTTTAAAATACATAACTAATAATTCTTTATGTATATTTGATTGTTTTAGAGTATTATATTCTATATAAACAAGGATCAAATGAGAAAAAGGAAAATTGTTCAATAAAAAAGAAGTTTTCTTTGGTGTTGCAGAGTTCAATCGTATGATTAAATCATAAATCGTAAGATTCAAACATAAACTGATTTCTTCACTGATTTGAATCGATCTAGGATCAAATCGAATCGTAAGATTCGTATAATGAAATTCTAAGAGTTTAACAACAGAGAGCCACACTGATACTTTCCTCGTTTTGGGTCCCAGTATTACCAGTATTATTTCTCCATTGCCTCATTTGCTCTTCTTAAGTCTCCTCTGTACGAGACCTATGATCTCTTAGATAGTTTAGTATTCTACATTAAACTATATTATACAGGCCTGGGCAGAACATCATACAGATTGAAGTATCCTATCCATCTACCTTGTCTCCTCCTCAAAAATGGTCAATAAAATTTTGAGCGGTTAACAATCAAGTCTAGTTATCAGATGATTGTGATCACTTGATAGGTACAGTTCAGCTTCAGCAACACTTCCCCTACTGAGATCTTGATTGATATTGCATTATTCAGGTGGATAGAGAAGTTGATGAAAATTCTCAAATTTTGATTTAGAAAAGGAATTGGTCCTTTATTTGTTTGATGTGTCAAAAAAGCATCACCCCCTTTACGTTTTGGGTACTAGTGGTTATTAGTTACTGCAGAATTTAAGAAAGCAAACATCTGGAATCTTTTGATGCTGATGTTGACTTTTTTTTTTTGTTTGTTGTTCATGGTAAGTTGAGTCTGAAAGAAACAAAAAGCAGGTGCCATATAATAATACTTTTGAATTAAGCAAAGAAAATGCTCCTCATATCATACTCTCTTTTTGATTAAAAACAAAAAGAAAAAGTTGATATAGACTTTTAAGATGTCTCCACCACCTAATTCATATCACTTTGTGCACTAATTTATGTATCAATTATTAGCTCTAAGCTCATCTCAAATGACTGATTTATCCCTTTTCAATGTTATCAAGATCTTCTGTTATATGCCCAGCACAAGTACTCATGAATCTCAACTTCTCAATAAAGTGTTTTGATGATCTGAATTGTTTGATTTCAAGTTAAATTGCAGTAATTTATGTTTAAATGATTAATTCTATCTCAAATGACTGATTGATCCCTTACTAACTTTTTTCATGATCTTCTGTTTAAATTCTGGTACACTTGCTAATGAATCCAAACTTTTCATGATCCCATAATAGTATTTTGATGATCTGAACTCTTGATTTTGATTTAAACTAGTGATGGCATGGACTGTAGGGGTGCAACTTGGTTCTGTTTGGATTGGATTGACTTCAACCCAACCCCAAACCGACCTCCTTGAAGGTCAACCCAGACCCGATCCAACCCGATTTGAAACCCGAACTATGAAACCCAAACACCAAACCGATTTTATTTTGTAAACCCTAAACCCAACCCAA
>JAUPMG010016311.1:3986-15387 GCA_031762675.1 Pachysandra terminalis
AGAAGCACTCGCGACAGCCACCAGGTACGGTACCCCTCTTTTCTCCTCCTCCTCTCTCTCTCTCTCTCTCTGTTCTGTTATGTTTATTTAAAAAAAAAAATACATGTATCGACTGTATCGAGCTCGATACAATCGATCATCTGTACTTATCGAACCGTATCGGTCGATACAGCACACGTATCGACCGATACGGTGCTTTTTCTATTTATTATCGTATCCAACATGCTCGTATCGTATCGAGCCACTCGATACATGATACGTATCGCCCGTATCAGGCAAAACAGTACGATACGATATTTTGAACCATGGTCATAACATGGTGGAATTGTTTGTGATGGCATGTACTTCCTTCCCCATGTTCCTATATAAAAACCAACATTAATAATCTAAAGAAGATAATAAGAATTGTTGACTTAGACCTGTTTCTACCAATTTTGGGCTTTTCAATGGAATTATTGTGTTATGTGAGTATAGGAAGAAAGAATGTGTTTGTAAACCAACTTCGAAGGAGTTGTAGACCCTAAAAATCCTGGGTATAAATTTCCAGCCCTTGTAAAGGCAAACCTAACTTCGGCAGACCTCAAGGTATGCCGAAGCCCCTACCAAAGGAACCCAGCATCACGAGTGTCCTCGGCTTGGTCCACCAAAACAGCTCGGTATACCGAAGACCCTACCAAAACTATTTAGGCTTCGGCAAACCCCAGGGTATACCGAGGGGCATACCGAAGGCCAAACCCCAGATGAATTAAAATTGGTTTAATCTCACTAGATCATGTAGGACCCACACCTAAGAGATTGGAGTGTTTGCACACTTTCCTATTTAGGGCTTACCGAACCCCTCACCGAAAGGTGTGCCGAACACCCCGAAGACACCATAAGCCTAATAGACACGTGTAAGATAAATAATTATACCTTTTGAGGAAGTATAGATGTGTTTGAACAATATTTGCAAGTTTGACATACCCATACCCTACTTAAGGATTGCCTGAGCCTTGATTTCAACATAGAATGCCTGTGCACTAGGAAGAGAGTTCCCAAAACCCACTCATATATGACTCAATCATAACAGTACCTTTGTTTGCATTGTTATTAGTGTATATATACTTCTGTTTGATGGAGGTTACTTATATGCTAGTTTATAAGCTAATCATCATGATATGTGAGGGTTAAGCCTCTTTAAGTTATATGTGTGAAGTATGTATGCTGTATTTTGTGTGCATGTTAGTGTTAACTCTTAAAAGATATGATATTGTGAATAAATGCCATTAGAATGATGATCTTAGGAATATACACCATAGGTATACAAATACGGATGAATCTTCACCATATGTGCTTAAATCTACTTATAATTACCGTTAATGCATAAGCGTTATATATATATATATGTGTGTGTGTGTGTGTGTGTGTGTGTGTGAAATGTGGTAGTTTAGGTCATGTGAATGTGTCTCATGTGTATGCTTGATGAATATACGTGTGTGAGAACGATATTCTATGTTGTTGTGAACTGCATTAATAATGAGAATGAATCTGAGTTGCATTGTGATTATCTAGCCGGAATGGCTGTGAGGTACTGGATTGGGGCACATGAGTGTGCTGCCAATAAAAGGTACTATTTTATATTTTGTGTTGTGATTGTCCATGTGAGGACAGAGTGTTTGACAATAGTTGAGAGGTGAGCCCTGTATTGGGACCTCAATAGACTTGTGGTATGTGATAGGTGAGGGAGTGCACTCCCAAAAGGCCTAATTGTGGGTTGAGAAGAAAGCCTTGGATTGGGACTCCAACAGACCACGGTTGAGGAGTGAACCCTGTATTGGGACTCCAAGATACCAAGTTCATGGCCTACTGTGGTATGTGTATGTTGATGATGCTCCACTGGGGAGAGTTCATTGGTGATGCCCCGGATTCGTCCTGTGATAAAAAATAAGGGTCGGGGATTGTGTCAATGCGTTGAAAACCCCTAGAACTACAGTACGTACGTACGTAGAATAATCTCCTATCTATGGCCCTATATGGGGGGATGGTTCACGATGACATCGTGGACAGCCAAAGATTGATCTAGAGTGGGCATACATCATACAATACTCTACAGCTTGAATTGCATCTTCTTGTGCATGTTTTGTGTGATTTGTCTTTTGTATGATGCACTTGACTTGCATGTTATCATATAGAGTTAGGCGGCCCAAGTTTTGTGGACTGACAGTCATGGAGACAAAACCAAGTGAAATGGGAGAGAACTGCATTATGTGATGTGATTATATATATGAGATATTACTCATTTATTTCTCAGTTATTATATATTATTTAGTTAGTGTCTCATAGCATGTGTTTTTGAGTAAATACCCTGACCTTAAACGGCTTACTCATCCGAGCTTTCAGCTTATTTTGTTGTTTAAATATTTCAGGTCATGGATTATATCGGAGAGTTCAACTAATTGGGAACAGATGGGTAGAAGTCTAAATGTTTTTATTTCAGTAGTTGAACTCATATGACTTAGTTAAACAAATTGTAATATATATTATTATTTATTTAAATTAATATTTTGCTTTCGTTTATGTTCTATATTGCTTAGCCACCCCCATGTGGATATGGGGTGAGAGTTATATTTACTAACCTTTAGGGGCTCCCAAGGAGTACTCTAGGTTTGGGATTGTGACAAAAGTGGTATCAGAGCCTAAGTTCTAATAAAATTTAATAAAAGTTTAGGAAATTGAGTAGGACTTGGGACTAGGAAATAATAAAAATTTACAAGATATAGAAATTATAAGAGGGTAAAGGGAAATAGATATGCACTATGTGAGATGGTGAGGTATAATGATTGCTGTTGTGTGCGTCCTTTTTAGGTGATTTCTGGATAGATTGGGAATAGGAGTGCTACTATTTCTGAAAGTCTAAAGGTTGAACCATAAGGATGTAGTATGTGGTGAGTATACTAGATTGAACTGTCTCTATGAGACATTGCAATCAAAGGCTTGCAAATTGTTGAATGATAAACTTTATCAAAATGTATCTATAATCCTAATACTAACTACTTTTCCAGAAATTGAAGTCAATGTAGTCACAAATGCATTGAATTAAATTCCTTGGAAAGCAGGTAGGATTTAGAACTTTATAAGTTATAAAGATTAATTGATAAAATATATATAAGGTAGAAATTATATAAAATGTATATATATTGCATGATTAATATAATACATACACCAAGTAATTAATTGGACCAGGGTATGGTGAATTTATTTTAGGTTCTGACCAGGACTGGCCCAAAACTAGGTGTAGACTATAAGTGCTCACCTAATAAATTAACCTAAATGCATGTGAATGGAATGATTGAATGTAAAATATTTTTATTTAAATAAAACTTTAATTTTTGGATTTTGGCATGTACTTCAGTAGACCTCATGGTATACCGAACCGTCGGTAGACAGCCTGCTGAACTCCAATAAATAGATTTTTTCAAATCCTTATTTCAAATTTCACCCTAACCCATTCTCTCAAACACTTCTCCAAAGAATTTCATAGCTTTCAACTCCAAGTTTCAAGCCTCTTCAAATCCAAATCTAAGTTATTCCTTCTTTGGTAAGTTTTCTTTAGGTTTGATCCTAAATTTCTTTCTTGTCAGCCGTTGATTCCTTACTTTGAAAAAATTTCAATACACCCAAAATCCTAGAATCATGGTTAGATCTAAGAATGTTACCCAAAGACCCACCAAGAAGACACGTGCCTCTACTTCTAGAAGACCTTCTCCATCACCACCACTAGTAGTTCCCACCATCCGAGTACGACCTTTATGAAGAAGAAGATCTTACAGAATTCATTCTTGAACCGCACGCACCAACACCTGATGACCCTAGGTTTATATTAATAGGAAGATGGTCCTTAAGAGAAAAGTTGTCCTGACCCAGGTTGCATCCTATAGAGTGTTTGAAACACTCCAAGCCATAGGATGGGAACCCATTTTGTCTTGAGGAGGATCTGCATTTCTCTCCACCACACATGAAATGTATGATCACTTTACAGACACAAATCTTAGCTCCATGACTGTTACCGTTGACCTATATGGACCAGTGAGGAAGATGGAATCCAATTGGTATCTAAACTCATGAATCTCACAATGAACCCACATCTCTATTCTGTGCCTTACCTTCTTTCTGCTGATAGACCTACTATGACTGATTTGTTGTGTGACCGACCCATCCAATGGAGGGATGGCAATGTCCTTAGTTCTACCAATTTACTACCCTCGTATAGAATTTTCCACAACATCTTTGTGAAGAATGTTTATCCTTGTTCTGGAAACAAGACTGACCTTACTCCTTTTATGGTCCAAGTATTTCATTTTGTGGCCATATGCCAAAGAATTTTTTTGTTCAGCTTGACATGACCCATATCATTCATTATGTTTGGGGTGATAGGAAGGGTGACTTGCATTTTCCTTGTCTGATGTGCGAAGTTGCTAAGCACTGGGGTGTTACCTTACCCATTTGAGCAACATCTCTACTAGTCATCCGTTTGGGGATGCCAACCTTCGCCTCATGGGATTTGAGTAATAGAGGGCAAATTACATTCCTGAGCAGTACGAGCAGCAGCAACAGTAGCCAGAGCAATCCGAGGTACAGCTTTCGACCGAGGCATCACTATGTACGGAGGGACATCGATACTGATGTTAGGATAGTAGCTTTAGAGAGGGCGACTACCGAGATGCAGACCGATATGAGGATAGAGCACCAGAGGCCTAGACGAGAGATGTCCAGACTTTAGAAGAGCGTAGACAAGACCTTGCAGTTCCTTCAGAGTACTTTGGATGTGGCAGGGACAGCATTGCCATACCACCACTCCCATTTCCAACACCAGATTCTTCAGCCCCTGATGCTTGATTTCCCTTCCTTGTTTTGTTTGTAGCCACAGATGATGGCATAAAACTAAAGTCAACTTCTTAAATTTTGATTAAACATCTTTGGGATAACTGTAATACTTTAATTTGCTAGACCATCTTGCTTTTGATTGAATTTGAAACCTTGATTGCTCTAAGTTGATTTTCATGTGTTAATCATATAACCTTGATCAGCCAACATTAGAGCAATTTTATTTCTAATTTTTTTTATCACAGAGAATTTTCTGAACCACGTAGCTTAGATCACATAGACTTTTAATTCCGATGACAAAATTCATTTAAGGAGGGTATATTGTAAGATCTCGGAAATGGCAATAGTAAAATTCTTTTATAAAAAGGGTAGAAGGGTAATTTAGTAGGGTTATAATATAATCTAACATTTGAAGTTTAATTAATTGACATGGGCTTAATCTAATTATCTTTGGGCTTAATATAAAGGTATTGGGCTTAAACTAATTAACGAATGAATAAGTGACTAATTAATTAAGTTAACTAGCTTAATGGGCTTAAGTAGTTCCCTTAAGGCCCAAGGGATTAAAATAGATTTAATTACATGGAAATTCGTGTAGAAGTGTTAATTGCCAGAAATTAGGACTTAGAATTATAATAAGAGTCCATATAAGTCAAAAATAGAGGTATACTACTTATACTAAGACTTTAAGTTATCCCTAACACCTAATAGTGATAATATAAAACTTCTAAGTGAATCTAAACCTAAGAAACTATAGAATTTCATGAGAAACCCCAGGAGCAATTAGAAGAATATCTCAACCTAGCTAGAAGTAGAAGATAGCATCAGCAATAGGATCTACAGCATAACAAGTGAGTTTTCCCTTCAATTTTCTTGGTATTTAAGCTTAAATCCATGTTATAACTTATAACATGGTGGAATTATTTGTGAACGATATGTTCTTCCGTCCCCATGTTTCTATATAAAAACCAACATTAATAATCTGAAGAAGATAATAAGAATTGTTGACTTAGACCTGCTTCTACCAATTTTGGGCTTTTCAATGGAATTATTGTGTTATGTGAGTACAGAAAGAAAGAATGTGTTTGTAAACCAACTTCGAAGGAGTTGTAGACCCTAAACATCCTGGGTATAAATTTCCAGCCCTTGTAAAGGCAAACCTAACTTCGGCAGACCTCAGGGTATGCCGGAGCACTTACCGAAGGAACCCAGCATCATAGAGTGTCCTCGGCTTGGTCTACCGAAACAGCTCAGTATACTGAGGACCCTAACGAAACTATTTAGGCAGTTGGCTTGACCTATTTCGGCAGACCCCAGGGTATACCGAGGGGCATACCGAAGGCCAAACCCCAGATGAATTAAAATTGGTTTTAATCTCACTAGATCATGTAGGACCTACACCTAAGAGATTGGAGGTGTTTGCACACGTTCCTATTTTAGGGCATATCGAACCCCTCACCGAAAGGTGTGCCGAACACCCCAAAGACACCATAAACCTAGTAGACATGTGTAAGATGAAGAATTATACCTTTTGAGGAAGTATAGATGTGTTTGAACCATATTTGCAAGTTTGATATACCCATACCCATACCTTACTTAAGGTTTGCTTGAGCCTTGATTTCAACATAGAATACATGTGCACTGGGAAGAGAGTTCCCAAAACCCACTCATATATGATTCAATCATAACATTACCTTTGTTTGCATTGTTATTATAGTGTATATATACTTCTGTTTGATGGAGGCTACCTTATATGCTAGTTTATAAGCTAATTATCATGATATGCAAGGGTGAAGTCTCTTTAAGTTATATGTGTGATGTATGTATGCTGTATTTTGTGTGCATGTTAATGAACTCTTAAAATTTAAAAGATATGATATTGTGAATAAATCCCATTAGAATGATGATCTTAGGAATATACACCATAGGTATACAAATAAGGATGAATCTTCACCATATGTGCTTATATCTAGTTATAATTACAGCTAATGCATAAGTGTTTTATATTTATCTTTATATATATATATATATGGTAGTTTAGGTCATGAGAATTTGTCTCATGTGTATGCTTGATGAATATATGTGTGTGAGCATGATATTCTATGTTGTTGTGAACTGCATTGATAATGAGCATGAATCTATGAGTTGCATTGTGATTACCTAGCCGAAATGGCTGTGAGGTACTGAATTGGGGCACATAAGTGTGCTGCCAATAAAAGGTACTATTTTACACTTTGTGTTGTTATTGTCCATGTGAGGACAAAGTGTTTGACCATAGCTGAGAGGTGAGCCCTGTATTGGGACCTCAATAGACTTGTGGTATGTGATAGGTGAGGGACTGCACTCCCAAAAGGCCTAATTGTAATTTGTGATGGGTTGAGGAGTGAGCCTTGTATTGGGACTCCAATAGACCAAGGTTGAGGAGTGAGCCCTGTATTGAGACTCCAACAGACCAAGGTTGAGGAGTGAGCCCTGTATTGGGACTCCAAGATACCAAGTTCATGGACTACCGTGGTATGTGTATGTTGATGATGCTCCACTGAGGAGAGTTCATTGGTGACGCCTCGGATTCATCTTGTGACCAAAAATAAGGGTCGGGAATTGTGCCCGATGGGTTGAAAACCCTTAGAACTACGGTATGTACATAGAATAACCTCCTATCTATGGCCATGTATGGGATGGGATGGTTCACGATGACATCTTGGACAGCCCGGGATTGATCTAGAGTGGGCATACATTATACAATACTCTACAGTATGCATTGCATCTACTTGTGCATGTTTTGCGTGATTTATCTTGTGTATGATGCACTTGACTTGCATATTATCATATAGAGTTAGGCAGCCCAAGTTGTGTGGACTTACAGTTATGGAGACAAAACCAAGTGAGATGGGGGAGAACTGCATTATGTGATGTGATTATATATATGAGATATTACTCATTTATTTCTCAGTTATTATATATTATTTACTTATTGTCTCATAGCATGTGTTTTTGAGTAAATACCCTAACTATAAAGGGCTTACTCATCCGAGCTTTCAGCTTATTTTGTTGTTTAAATATTTCAGGTCATGGATGTTATATCGGAGAGTTCAGCTAATTGGAAACAGATGGGTAGAAGTCTACATGTTTTTATTTCAGTAGTTGAACTCATATGACTTAGTTAAACAAATTGTAATACTTATTATAATTTATTAGAATTAATATTTTGCTTTCGCTTATGTTCTATATTGCTTAGCCACTCCAATGTGGATATGGGGTGAGAGTTACATTTACCAACCTTTAGGGGCTCCCAAGGAGTACTCTAGGTTTTGGATGTGACAAACTTCATCTCCAAAGTAGTTCTCTCCTACAAAATTTCTGCATTGCTTTACTTCCATAAAACCCAACATATGGCAGAAGGGATTAACCTCCAGAATCTTTAATATCTCTGCTTTTTAGGCATAGGAAGCCAACTACAAAGCACCTGATCAAGAGATAATGCCATAACCGGGCCAAATTAAAGCACTTCAAAATAGATCCCCACACCTCCAAAGAGAAGCTACAATGGATGAGCAAAAATAATTGGCTTTTGGGAACTTTCTGGGAATGTACAATGGAGGTTTTGATGAGGATAGGAAATTATTTATAGCAATTGAAAGAGATGATTTAAGCGTGAAAGACAGCAAAAATGAATGAGAATAAAAAAAATCCTAGTGAGCTATAAAATTTGATTTGGAATATGAAGAATGGAGGGTTGGATCAGTGAAAAAAAGGTAGAGTGAGAGCAGAAGGGGTAAGGGCTTCTTAACTTTTACATGGTGAAGGGGGATATTTCTGGAATGCTGGGATATAAGGTTTCGGAGGCTGAAGTTTTATCAGCTATGGGATATTCCGGAGGAATAATCTTTAGCATGGGATCAAAGAGTGGTGCAATAGGAGGATGCTTCCATTGATACCTATTCAATTTCTATTTTGGTGTCACTTGTATAGAATGGGGAAAAAAGATTAGTCAATGCTGTCTATGGTCCGAGAACTTCTTTCCTCACCTTCATTAACAAGATGCCAGATAAAAAGCCATATAAGGTAATAAACAATAATATTAACCAAACGCAAATATTACGGTCGATAGAACAATTAAAAAACTTGACACAAATTCCTTTCTTTAAGAGCAGTAGGGACATCACAAGCAGAAGCCAAAGTAAAAAGTATAAGATTAGGGAGAGATGTGATATCAAACTATCTAAGTCGTGGTAGACATCCAAAGAAAAGATCTGTAACTTTTCCATCTCACTTGTGCCGTAAGCGCCATTTGCTACAAATAGAATTCAAGACTGGAAAGCTGGTGAAAGATGAATAGAACTAAGAATTCTATAAAATGAAAAATGAAATACCAGTATAAAATTCATTGTTTAACACCGGCAAGCACATGAAACACACAACTAGAAGCAAGTAAAACTGGAAATAATACAAAAAAATAGGCATAAAAAAAACACGGCTGATATGCTTCAAAGGAGAAGGAAATATCTCGCTCTATCACCTCAGATCTGTCTTATGTATAGAGTACAGAATGAGTCGATTGATCATCTATTTGTGCATTGTGAATTTGCAGCGTGGTGTGAAGATTTGTCATTAGTTTGATTGGGATGTTTTGGGCTATGCTGCAGAGCATATGTACCCTTTTTGATCACTGGAGATTCCCATGCCTGGGAAAGAGAGGATGCATGATGTACAGAGCATTGTTTTTTCCCCCATCCTATGGAACTTGTGGAGAGAGGAATTCACATATTTTTTGAGGATCGCTTCAGAGGAGTACAATCAGTGATTGACAAATTTATGGGTTTGGTATCTTCTTGGGTTATAATACTTCTAGATTTCAAAGACTTTACCACAATGGATATTATCAAATGCTTGGCTTCCATGGCCTTCTTGTCTCCATGCTCCCCCAATAACCACATGGAGTGGCATCCACCTAGAGAGGGTACCGTCAAACTTAATTTTGATGGTAGATCTCTTGGTAACCCAAGACCTTCGGGTATGGATAGAGTTTTTAGAGATCATAGGAGTGAGCAATTACATGCTTTTTCTGGCCAGGTGTGAGTGGGAGATGCAGTGAGAACGGAGATGTGTGTCCTCTTGAAGGGATTACAGGAAGCTAGATGGCACAGAAAGAGGGAGATTGCAGCTATCATATCCTATATGAGAGTCATGAGACCACCGTTCCTTCATTCTTGGAGAATTGCTCAATTGAGTAGATTGGCTGTGGTTTTGGCTAGGGATATGAAAATCTCGTTTTCTCATGTTCCTAGATCAGCCAATGGGATAGTAGACAGTCTGGCTAGAGGAGGAATTGAGAGGGATTTAGTGTTCATGGCTATACCTTCTGATGAGCTATTACCAGGGATTTGATGACTGTCTTTGGGTGCTGGTCTAGTGTTATGGGGTAGTGATTGGAGATCTGTTCTACATTGTACATTTTTTTTTTTTTTTTTTGCTGTTTTGCTGTAATCTGTCTTTCTTTTGCTTTGGTCCATCTGGGGCCTATCTGTAAATGCTTTCTCCATTTATATCATCTTTCATTATTCATAAAAAAAAAAGGGAGCGAAAAATTCCCTGGAACATACAAGATACAATTATCTTACTGTACATGAACATGGAGAATGGGAGATCAAAGTCACACTTATATCAAGTCATGTGGACTTTTTCCTTATTCTGCAACTGTTATATCTGTATATATGTTGGTGCCTTTAAAAGAAATATGATCACAAAGAAAAAATGAAAAGGAGAAAGACAGATGAAAGAAAGAGAATATGATCCAAAAATAAATTGTTTATATGTTTTCTTCCTCTTTCTCTTATACTTTAGTAGTAAGGATTAAAAAACCTATGTTAATTAACACCTTGATTAAGGGTAGCAATGTTTAAATTAAAAAAAATAAAATAAAATAAAAAAAACATAAAACGTTTATATGCTTTCTTCCTCTCTCTTATATTTTATTAGTAAAGATTAAAAACCGATCTTACTTAACACCTCGATAAGGGTAGTAGTGTTTAAATTTCACCCCATGGAGATAACATCTCCAAGGTTATTCCCAAAATCCCCATGTCACCAAAAATATCGTCAAAATATTGCCAAAATACCAAAAGTACTTTTGGGAATATTTTAAATTTTCGCAGCATAAAGCACCACAATTGGCAAAATCTTTCTTGAAAATATTACTAATTCCGCTCAAAAGTTTCTTGCCGCACCTCATAACTCCAAAGCCTCATCCACACACAATGTTTCTCAATCTTATGCAAGATTTGAGATAGAAACTCAAATAAAACAACTCCATTTTCAAAGTATGAGAAGAAAAAAATCATTTTGAAGATTCAAGCATCTAAATTGGTGATATATGAGGTATGTTCTAAACTTTGATATATTTTTGTTTTAATACTTGTTTTTTCATAGATCTAGTTCATTTAGGTCCAAAATGCTTGTATGTGCATCTATTTGATGCATTTGACATGGTTTTGTTTGAATCTACAAGGATGAAAACCGAAACATATATTTTCCAGTT
>JAUPMG010016322.1:0-15386 GCA_031762675.1 Pachysandra terminalis
GATGTTCTTTGTTTATAACCTATAGTTTTGATTTATTAATTACTCTAGGTTATAATATTTATTAGCCATTAAATTATAATTTAAACGTCCCTAAAGTATCTTAGTCACACGTTTTAACTTAAAGAGTTAAGATTGTGTGTGAAACACTTTAGTTTCCCCTTGTGCAACTCACCAATCACAAGCAGTCTAAGTCAAATATGTAACTACTTCTACAATTTTAAATTACCCCTATATTTTAATTAATTATGAATTAATCCCTATAAAAATTCAGGTTATTACACTCAGCTACCGAAGCTCGGTAGTATGTCAAGAGAACAAGCTGTTATGGATGATTTTGGTTGCTGCTGAAGAAGATGAAGATATCTATTTTGTTTGATGTAATGTAATAGATAATTTGTTGTTTTATTTGAATTACCTGTTGTATGAATATTTCATAGGAGATTTGATTAAGTATGAGAACTTAGTTTTCGTTATTTATTTTCCCACTGTTTGACTTTGGATTGAATGTTACTTTCCTTACTATCACTCATTAATAATATCTTCTAGAATGAATTTGATATATTCTAATGTTTCGTTTCTTATAGACATTAATCATTTGTAAGATTTCATTCGATATTTTACTTGAACTTACAGTAGAGTTTTTTCGCTATAACTTATGTGCTTATTTAGTTGATTTTCGATAATTATTATGATTTGAATTGAAAACACTAGACTCGTGTTAATTTCCGCTGTTTGTTTGAAGATAATTTGTTTTTGGAAGGTAAGTAATTCATTAAATAAGGGAAAGGAAAAAAAAGAACATTAATATTTGTCTGAAGAATGTTTGTGGTGGATATTATTTAAGAACACTAATATTTAATAATCTATATCTTTATATTATCCATTTTATTGAGCCATTTTTGGCTAGATATTGCTCATCCACTCCCGGTTTTGTTTGGGGTGAGAGTTACAAATTCAAGTATGGGATCTCCAATGAGGTTTCTAGTTTGGTTCGCGACACAAGAGGTATCAGAGCCTAAGTCCTTTGTTTTCAATCAATTTCATAAGCTCTTGATATGATGATGTTTTAAAAGTTTTCAAGGTGTTGATATTTCCTAAGTCTTATGTTTGTTGAATGTTGAATGTTGAATACTAACAATCTGAGATTTTAACTCATGGGAAAAGCGGATGTTATCTTCTCTTTCACAGGTACTTAGAGCGAATTACAATGGCAGGTAGAAGAGGTCGAAGTGCAGGTTTGGATCTGCCTGAGGAGAATAATGCAGACAATTCACTACTGGCTGGCATATATCAAGCTATGGATAATATGGCCACTATGATGCAACAACAGCAGGCTCAACTCCATAACAATGTGCAAAGGAACATCACCGGTATCAAGAACTTCAAGAAGTTAGAACCAACTATCTTCAAGGGAACAACAGATCATTTCACAGCCCAAGCCTTGATTAACTCGATAGTGCACATATTTGAGGTCATGGAAGTAGGAGATCTAGACATGATTCGTTTTGCATCCTTCATGCTTAAAGGAGCGGCTCGAAGGTTGTGGAAGTCTGTACTGGAGATCAGCCCCGTCAGCTCATGGATGAAATTCAAGGAAGTCTTCTACCTTGAGTACTTTTCCAAGACAATCAAAAGAGAGAAGGAACTTGAGTTCATGAAGCTCGATCATGGTAGCAAGTCAGTGATGGTTCAGGCAACCAAATTCACAGAACTATCACAGTTTGCCAAGTATGCGGTGGATGAAAATGAGAAGAAAGCATTCCGGTTTGAGGGTGGATTGCGACTGAAAATCTGGAGCCGACTGATTGTGAGAGAATTCACGGAATAATACAAAGTTGTGGACTGTGCAAGGAAAGTAGAATAGGATGTACGAGAATTTCATGAGATTCGAGATCGGAAGAAGGAAAGGAAGTCCAGAAGTCACCAAGCTGAAATACATAAGAGACAAAAGACACAAGAAACAATGAACACTTAAGACTTCAGTGAGAAATGCCCGAGGTGCTTCAACTGTGGAGAAAGGGGACATCATCTAGGAGAATGCTGGTCACAAAAGAAATCTCATCAAATTTCATCACAAGGTCAGCAACAAAGTGTACCCAAACTCCATTGTCAACTGAATCAGACCTGGCACAACATCAACAACAAGACGAAGTAATTGAAGGTACAATTTCAATTTAGCTAGAGTAAGCTCTCCAGATCATATTCAAGGTACATATTCTCAACTTTTCCGGTTGGGTAGGATAATTTCGAGGAAGAAATTTCTTTGAGGGTAGGATGTAACAGCCTGAACTTTTAAAATTATGTAAGCTTGAATTAGTTAACCATCATGGTGTTTGTTTGCCTTTGTTTGGATTAATCACGGGGTTAATGATTGGTTATGGATCACCATATTTATTGGTGTTCCGCACCATAGCTAGACCCATTTTAATTGTGTTGTCAAGAGAACAAGCTCGGTAGTATGTCAAGAGAACAAGCTGTTTTGGATGATTTTGGTTGCTGCTGAGACTGCTACCGAATGTAGAAATCCAGCCAATTTCTAGGTTTCTTCTAAGGCTTCGTGCCTCTACTCAAACCTAGTGTTTTCTAAGGCATTAATGATCATAAATCAATCCCTAAAACTTACTCATATGATTCAAACCTCAAACACATAAAACTTAATTATTTCTATCGATCTAAACAAGTAGCTAACAGATAATCAACCATGGATCTAAGAACATGAATATATTTCTAAAAAATACAGAATAATATAGTAAACACAGCAACATCAATGGGTCATGTAAAACAAACATCATAGCATTATTACTACTATTTTCTCTAGATCTTAGATTTAATATGAAGAATGTACATGGTCATACAACCCTTCCTATATCTATAGCATCGAAAACATTCATAAAGGAAGTTACCGTCGAAACGCATGAGTCCCTACCTCATTTCCTAAGCTTTTCTTTTTAGATCTGTTTCCTGCAAATTTTCCAGCAATAGATGATCACTAAGTTTCCTTTTTGCCTTCCTCTTTCATAGTCTTTCTTCCTTCTTTCCTCCTCTCTTCTTCTCCCTTTCTCTTAAACATCAAAACCTTAACTCACCCTCTCAAAATACTATTCACGCCACTATTCATTGACCCCTCTTGCTAACCTCTAAAACTAATTAATTTTACTTCTTTACCCTTTCTTAACTCTCCTCATATCTAACCAATAGGAAAGGTAACTTCTCCACTAAGATTCCTCCCCAAACTTACTAATATAACCCTAATGACTTCGTCACATGACACCTCCATCCCCCAAATCAAACCCAAACTTTCATAAGGTTCTAAAATAACTCAAGTGATCCTATTGTTTCTAATATTACACAGTGGAACCTATATTTTATTGAAATTATAAATTCTACTAATTTCAATTATTTAGATACACGATTCTACATAATCTTTCACAAGGATTTATTGGTAATTATAATTAAATTATATTAATTATAATTTAAAGACACGGGTCACTACACCTTATTGATATGCATTTCTTTCCTTGAGACTTAGTCTTATGTAATGTGAATGTCTATACATGAGGTTGTATGAAATAAATTCTTTAGTTAGTAATAATGCACCTTGTACATAACCTAAAATTGACCTAATTATGACAAATATGATGTTATTGTGTTCAATGGTAATTGTTCTTATACTTGCTTCTTCATGGACCCATTTTCATGTATATATGAAATATGAATGTTAGACTTTGTGTGATCAATATACTTATAGTTGATGATACATCTGGTGCATCAAATTTGAATGCTTAGTTAATCTTATATGGTTGCTTCTCAATGGACCCATTTCGTGTTACTCAAATTATGACTTGTATTACATGTGGGATTGATGAATGACATGCTTATTGGATGTTATTATACCTTGTACACTATGAATTGAATGCTTAGCTAGCGTGCACCTCTACACTTGCACTGCATTGTTCCTAAACCCATAGATCTTAAATCTAAGCATGTTAACATCCAGAATACAAAATAACTATACCTATAGCATTGAGATCATACATAAAATCCAATACCGTAGAAACATAGGAATCCCTACCTCCTGTATGTTCTCTTTGATCTAGATCGTTTCTCTGCAATACGAATCACCCGGATGTCTTTTTCCTTCCTTTTCTTCTTCTTCCCAAGTCAAATTTCTACAAAACCTTCTTTCTCTTTCCTTTGATCTTCTGAGATAATATCTCCCTCCCCTTTGATAGTTACGTGAGTTAGTGGGAGAGCATTATCTCATAAAATTCAAATGTCCAAGTAAAGGTACAAAGTACCCTTACCTTGCCCAACGGGTCAATTCGTCTAGCTCACTTGTCCACTAATGTTGTTGTGTTGGGTCTAGGCCCATTATACCTAAATTAATCAAAATAACATAATTAATTACTAACCTTTCTCAATTACAAATAGGTCCAATCCAGCCCTTTGTAATTTCAATTGAATCCTAAGGCTTTAATTCTGATTATCTTATCATTTAATAATTAAATTAAATGATAGGATCAGGGTCAGTACATGCTCCCCCCTTTAGGATATTTCGTCCTCCAAATTTAGATACATACCTCGATCACCGAATAGCGTAGGGTATGGCTTTTGAATCTCCGATTCTAGTTCCCACGAAGCCTCTGCTTCAACGTGATGGTTCCATTGTACTTTTACCAAGGGAATGGTCTTTGTCCTCAGTTTTTGCTCGTTCCGGTCCATGATCTTTACCGCCATTTCTTCGTAAGTTGCATCATCTCTAATCGGTAAATCATTCTAGTCAATGATGTGCGTAGGATCTGGTTCATAGTTCTTAAGCACTGAGACGTGGAAGACATTATGAACTACTCCCAACTGGTATGGCAAAGCTAAGCGGTATGCCACCTTACCGATGCGTTCTAACACCTCGAAAGGTTCAACGAGGCAAGGCGCTTGCTTCCCAAATCTCATAACACCTATCAGTGGTGAAACCTTCAGAAACACATGATCACCTACTTCAAAATCTAGCTCTCTCCTTCTACGGTCTGCGTAGCTTTTGTCAACTCTGAGCTGCTAAAAGTCTCTTCTTAATGATTTTTACCTTTCTGGTAGTCTCTTGGATGATTTCAGGTCCAAGTAAATTGCCCTCTCCTACCTCAGTCCAACACGCGAGCGATCTTCACGGTCTCCCATATAAGGCCTCAAACAGTGCCATCCCAATACTAGACTAGTAGCTATTGTTGTAGGAGAATTCTACCAAAGAAAGATGGTCACTCCAGTTTCCTTTGAAGTCCAAAACACATGCCTGTAGCATATCTTCCAATATCTGATTGACCCTTTCGGTCTGTCCGTCTGTCTGTGGGTGGAAGGCAGTGCTGAAATCTAGCTGCGTTCCCAAGGCTTTCTGTAAGCTCACCCAAAACTCTGACGTGAATCTGGTGTCTTTGTCAGACACTATGCTAACTCGCATCCCGTGCAATCTTATGATCTCCTTAACATACAATCAAGCTTATTCATCTCTCGAGACAGTAACCTTCACAGGCAGGAAGTGGGCGGATTTGGTCAATCTGTTCTAGGTACCCTCAATCAGTCACTCAAGTCAAATTCATCACATTCAATCATAAATCAAAGAGAAGTCAACCCAAGTCAACCAAGGTAAACTTTAGAACTAAAAGCACTAATCACCCAATCCATTCCTATATGACTGAATCTAATCATACTAGTCTTATATCAAAGTCCTAAGACCTTATCCAAAGCTTTTGAGTCGATAACACCTCATATACTCTTCCAGTCGATCCGACAATCTGAATTTTGTACCTTTCCATACATTTCTTATGATTCGTCCAAATGTAGACCTTTTGCACACAAACCATCCGTACAGGCATGTGCACAACCCAATGGGGATCTTCCCTTTAACATTTGGGGTACATTGGACCTCGGTAGTTGCTCGGTAGCTGCTGAGTGTCCTACCCAAGGTTTCAGTAGCTCAGCTACCGAAGCTCGGTAGCTGGTCCAGAGAGCATACAATTATTTCCATTTTCGGCAGCACCTCAGTAGCTGCCGAGGACCTATCAAAGGTCTTGGTAGCAATACCCAATAGCACATTGTTTTACTGGTTTTCGGTATCTAAATCGGTAGCTGCCGAGCTACCTACCGAACGTACAATCTGGGTTAAAATCTGGTTTTTTGATTAGGGTTTTGAACTACAAATCAAACCTAATGATCTCTAACATTTTAATCACTCAAAATCAATCTCTAAACCCTGTACACAATCCTTAAATAACATTTATACAAATCTTGTTCATTCCCATGGATCTGACAAGTAATCAACTAGAATAAATCATGAATTCCAGCCTTCAAATAATCACATATCTGAACACATAAATATGGATTATGAGATCTAATAAACATACATAAACACATCATCATAAGTAACATAGAGATCAACCAATATGTTTATAATCTTCCTAAACCCATAGATCTTAAATCTAAGCATGTTAACATCCAGAATACAAAATCAACTATACCTATAGCATTGAGATCATACATAAACTCCAACACCGTAGAAACATAGGAAACCCTACCTCGTGTATGTTCACTTTGATCTAGATCGTTTCTCTGGAACACGAATCACCCGGATGTCTTTTTCCTTCATTTTCTTCTTCCCAAGTCAGATTTCTGCAAAACCTTCTTTCTCTTTCCTTTGATCTTCTGAGATAGTTTCTCCTTCCCCTTTGATAGTTACGTGAGTTAGTAGGAGAAATCTTATCTCATAAAATTCAAATGACCAAGTAAAAGTCCAAAGTACCCTTACCTTGCCCAATGGGTCAATTCGTCCAGCCCAATTGTCTACTAATGCTATTGTGTTGGGTCCAGGTCCATTATACCTAGATTCATCAAAATAACATAATTAATCAATAACCTTTCTTAATTACAAATAGGTCCAATCCAGCCCTTTGTAATTTCAATTGAATCCTAAGGCTTTAATTCTGATTATCTTATCATTTAATAATTAAATTAAATGATAGGATTAGACCCACTACAGTGGTCCCCTCATGGGTCATCTCTAGAATGTCCCATGCTTGCTTAGCGTTCAAGCACATGCAAATTCTTCGATATTCATCGAAAAATATTGCACAATGGATCGTATTTAGAGCTTTGGCATCAGCCGAGCTCATCTTTTTATCCGCTTCAAACCATTTATCATAGTCGAGATCTATGATTCTCTTTATCCCATCCAACTCAACATCTTTGGTGGGAAGAGACCACGGTCTACTTATCATAAGTAGAGCCGTATCGTCAATAGATCGCAAAAATGTTTTCATTTTTGCTTTCCAATGGGTATAATTTGACCCATCGAAGAACGGCTGTCTAGTGACGGATTGTCCCTCAAACTTTTACATTACTGCAGATCAACTCGAGGTCGTTAGATCTTATATCTGAGCACAAAGCTCTGATACCAATTGAAAGTGCACGTAGTAATTACCTAAAGGGGGGTGAATAAGTTTTGTGCATATATGCGGAATTATTTGGGCCCTTTTTATAACCGATTTAATTATGCTAATTGTTTTAACAATTTTGGGGAAATTGAAAAACATAGCTCATATATGTTGATAGATATGCATACAAATATATGGAAATAAAGTACACAAGTAAACTATTCAACACATGAGATTTATAGTGGTTCGGCAACCCAACCTATTCCACTCCCTTGAGATATCACCCGCGAATCTCAAGGATTTCACTTGGTAGGTTTGTTCACTACAGCTCACCTCCAACCGTATCAAGAATTTACTGGCATTCTCCAATCCGTTATAAGGGATTCACTGGTTCATCCAAAAACCACAACGAGTTTCCCGGATAACCCCTAACCACCACAAGGTTTCCCGGCAAACCCCTAACCACCACGAGGTTTCACGACAAACCCCTAACCCCAAGGTTACATGGAAAGCTCAAGTTGCTACATTTTTTAACCTAAATTAAAAACAGTAAATTGACTACTTCTATGAGATTTTACCCCAAGCGAAAATCATCTGTTGTGAGCTTGAATCCCTGTTTTGCTCTTAAGTTCCTCACTCGTTTCTGCCTTGGATTTCGTTGTTGATGCTTGACGGAGACGAGGACCTTTCAACCCAAGATGTGTGTGTGTGTGATATGATCTTCAATGCATCACAATAAGGGTAAGGACTTGGATCTCAATCCTTCTTCTTCAAATTAGTTGACATAGAATGTCAATTCCATTATGAATGGGAAGAAGATGGAAGGAGAGGTTTTCTCTAGCCTAAAAGAGACCCAAGAGCTCTCTGATCTAGATCTATGGCTTGAGAGAAAAAAGTCCGGGTCTTTGGTGTTTAGATCTAGGACTCTTATGTATAGAGTTTCTAAATCTCATGGCCATCAGTCGATCGGCCAAATTGAACGGTCGACCGGTGGCTCCACCGACTTCCTTCAATTTGAATTTCAAACTCAAAGGTCGAATGGAAAGACCAAACCGATCAACCCTTCGAGCCACCGGTCGACCGGACCTTTTAATCGGTTGCCCAGTAGCGCTCAAGGTTTTTAAAACTGACTTATGGTTTTAAGCAACCGGTGAGCTATCTGATCGATCGGGGGTCGAACGGATGCTCTGGCTGATCAACAGGGCACGTGCAAATCACGCAGACCAATATTGGTTTGCTATGCGACCGGTAGAGGGGCCGACCAGTCTGAGATCGACCGGACAATTGCTTGGTCAATCGATGCCCCTGGGAAAGCGTAATTTTATATTTTTATGGCCATTTTCCCATGGTCCATCCACGAATGGTATCAACCATCCGTTGTCCAAGGATCGCGGAGTGTACCTCAACAAGTAAGGTTACTCTAAGGTCCCTTGAAACAAGTCAATATATAATGAATAGTGTGTTTATAGGGGATGTCTAGTGCATCTGTGTATATACCTTTGGATAGGGGACCAATTCTGATAGATGCTTCGTTGTAGCTTGGTCTTCCTTGAATCCGCAAGTCTTGATCTTCAATATGCTCGGTTACAGACACTCAAGGACTATGTCACAACATTGAAAAACCCTATGACATTTACAAGAACAATAATATTTGATTTTCTTAGACAATGCAGTAGGATTCATTGGTTGTTTTGAATTGATTTCAATTTTGATGAGTTTCATATTTGAGTAGTTAGTAGGAAGTTGATTTTATATGAGACTACGATTAGTTTGATATTTTCATTCCACTGTTTATGTAATTTAAATACTTTTGATTATATTATAAAATTGGTTTTTATCATGAATCTTATTTATTTCGATGTGTTTTTTTGTATTGACGTACCACTCCCATGTGAATGGGTTGAAAGTCACAATTTCAAATCTTTAGGTTCTCAATTGAGTACTCTAGGTTTGGGATGTAACAAAGTTGGTATCAGAGCCTAAGTTTTATGTTTTCAATCAATTTCAAAAGTGTTTGGTGTGCTTGTGTGCTGATTTTTTTTTCTGTTTTTCCCTACTGCTCATACATGTTTGTTACCTTACATGTATAGCAAATTCCTTCTTTCTTCTTTACATGGACTTACTTATTATTCAACTTTCAGAATGGTTGGTGGAAGGAGAGGTAACGTGAGCACAAGTTCATTTGGATGGGGTAATGATGATAATCAAAATCCACAACTGAATGGAGTTGACCAAGCATTAGATGAAATGTCTTCGATGATGCGACAAGCTCAAGAACAAGTGATTCCACAACAGACTGTAGTACAGCGAGATAATCGTAGCCTTGAGAAGTTTATGAAGCTTGGACCTACTATTCCAATGAAACGATTGATCCAATGGAAGCTCAAGCTTGGATTGATTCATTGCAACAAATTTTTTAGGTTATGGAGGTTAAGGAACGAGAGATGGTTTGACAAGCTGTGTTTATGGGAGAAGGTGAAGCTATAAAGTGGTGGAAATCTACTTTGAAGATAGTGCAAGTTTTAAATTGTAGTTACCCGGATCTGAAAATATAATATCACAATTAATGAATGAGTAATTTTATTTAATTTAATATGTAGCTTCCTAAATAGAACATTGAGGACTAACTAGTAATATAATTGTTTGAGTTAAGGATCAAATTGTAATTAGAAGATAGCATGGGGGAGTGTAGTGTAATTATATAAAGTTGATGTGGGCTGTATATGTCTTGGTCATATGGAACATTGGTTAGATTATTGGGCTTGTTTAGTAATTGATTAATAGTATAATGGGCTAGGACTAATGAGCTTAAGTGGAGAAATCGAATTGGACCTAAATTAGAATCTAGGGATACTTTAGTAACTTAACATATATTAATTATTCTAGAAAAGAATTAGAGATAAGTTCCTAATTAGAATTGGACTGGGATTGGTAAGGAAATGAGATTAATTAAAATAGGATTAGAAGATTTCTGATTGGTTAGTAAGTTAGAAGGATTTGGGTTGTAGGATTCTAATTGAATTAGGATTGGGAGATGGCTTGTATGTATGGATTAGAAAGAAGAGAATGGAATTTTCGATAAAAGCTATAAAGAGAAGGAATTAGGGGAGATCGTGTACAGCACTATTGGGTGAGGAGAATTAGGGCTTTGTGAGTGAAAATAAATAGAAGATATTTGAGAATTTTGGGAAGAGAGAAGGCTGCTACTGATCTGGAGATTGGAGGAAGAAGAAGAAGAAGTAATTGGATAAGAACACATAGAATCAAGCATCGGATCAAGTGTAGGATGTAAGTTGCAGTTCCTGTATAGTTCTCTTGGGATTTTGTGGTCGTTTATGTTTGATTTTATGATTTGCATGCTTTCTATGATTCCTAGGAGGTTGATTTCATTGTAGTATGTTTTCCATGTTAATATAGGTATTAAAATCATGCTAGATAGATCTAGTATGTTAATATGATTGAATTCCTGGTTTAGATGTGTATATGTGAATTGATCCATGTTAGACTTGTTATGAATTGTTTAATGTATTATGTCTATCTTGATGAACATTGATCTATGTAATTGATGCACATTCTAGTGGACACCAAAAAAATAGGGCTTTATGAACCCAGAAAATACCAAGAATCGTGGCTGGTCGGTACCCACTGGTACACCTACCGGAGTACTGATAGGCGACTAATTATAGGCTAAAATGGGGCTTTGGTAACCTCCAATACACCGACTGGGGTACCAATGGGCCACATATTTATTTTATATTTTTATTAGAATCCCTATCCGTTAGCAATACAATGGTCCAAGTTTTAGTTCAATCCAATAGTTATAGAATTAGTTATGATTTAAACCCCGAAGAGGTGTCAAAGTTGGAAATATGACCTTCGGTAAGTACCTCAGTTCCACCGAGCTACCTACCAAGCTCCAATGGTTTCCAAACTTTATGGACACTTTGACAAGAGTATTTTGATGTTGTTTGTATTGTGTTTTGATTATTTTTATAAATTTCTGATCTATTATGTACTTGTACACTGGATAAGATATTCATGGAGCTGCCAACTAGGAGCATCAAATCACAAAAGTACCCGTCGGTACCCACTAGTACACCGGTAAGGGTAATAACAGAGACTATTTTATAGAGGCAATAGGGCCATCGGCACCCACCGGTACACCGGTAAGGGTACCGATGAACCCCAGTTATTGTTATCTGTGGACAGGGCTTGGGGTTTGAACCTAATGACTTAGGGACTTGACCATTGGACTTGGGGTTGTGACCCCACGATTAATATGATGTTTGTTACTCATATATAGACCATTGAATGATATGAATTGACTTGATAACATTGTGATATATATTGTATGATTATGACTGAATGAGCATGGAGAATATAACTGTGATTGATTATGCATGATTACTATGATTGTAATGTGAATGTGATGGATTGTGCATGTGTAATAGAATTAGGTTTGTTTATGCATGTATTCTTTGGGAAGGGATTCTTGTGATGGTATCCTAAGGATTATTCGTTTGTCTAGGCACACGGATAGCTTCCAAAGGGTGTTATCACCGGAGATCCTACTATTTGTGGGAAAGGATTCATGTGATGGTATCCTAAGGATTATTTGTGTGTTTAGGGACACGAATAGCTTCTGAAGAGTATTATCACCGGAAATCCTACTGTTAGTATGTGATTGAACTTGTATGATATGATTGTAATGGATTATACATGAATAATATGATTGTGATGAATTGATTGTAATGGATTGTGCATGAATAATATGATTGTGATTGATTATGCGTTTATGCCTTGGGAAAGGATTCCTGTGATAGTATCCTAAGGATTATTCACGTGTCTAGGCACACGGATAGATTCCGAAAGATGTTATCACTGGAGATCTTACTATTTGTGATATGATTGAATTGATTGAACTTGTATAGTATGTAGTGCATGAATTATTGTGATTGATTGTGCATACTAGTTGGAAAGGATTCCTGTGATGACTTCCTAAGGATTATTCATGTGTATGGACGCATGGATAGCTTCCGAAGGGTGTTATCACCGGATATCCGAATGCTTGTTGGATTTGTTGTTGTGGGTAAACATCCGCTTTGAAGGCCTCCCTGGGTTAAAATTCCTAAATGCTAGTGGGTAAACGTCCTCTGTAAAGGCCTCCCTGGATGTTAATCCCTAAATGTACGGAAAAAGCTACAGGAATTGAGCCCAGGTAGGTTGAAAGTCCTACAAAACCATGTTGTACACGTGGGATGTTGAATTATGTCGACATGTTGATTAAAGTTGTTATGGACTGGAGTGTTGGTGAAACTTGTAAGTGAAACCGGCTGATACCGGGAAGTATATTGTTTGTAATTGCTGTTGATGTTGTGGAGTTGATTGTTATTGATTTATGATCGACTTGTTAATGCTATATTAACTTGTTAATGTTGTGATCATTGACTAACGGATATTGTGGAGTTATGCCTGTTGAATTGTTAGCATTGTATGAATATAGACTTGTTGATATTATGTTGATACTATGGTTATGAATGGATATGATATAGTAGGGATTTAATAATATAGGATTATGATGCTAGGATTGATATGATAATGTGTTGTATGTATTGTCTTTACTCCATGTTATTCCATGACACTTGTATGTTCTGACGTGATAGCAAGTGAATGTATGATAGCATGATGATTGCTATGTACGTGTTGTGTTGCATGGACTAAAATTGTTCCTTGAGGATGGTTGTCAGGTTGTTTCTTACTAGGCATTCCAAGCTCACACAACCTATTATGTTACAGGTTAAGGTGGATTGAGGATTGCAAGGACTAATGCATTGCTATTGTTTGCTGCTTTGGATATATATATTAGAATTCATGTAATAGGGATAGATTAGTATTAGTTAATTGCTAGATTTTGTAGGCTCTTATGAAGCCATAGATTGGATTTTGAATATATTGTTCTGCATTTCTAATTTATAATTGGGTTACATGAAACTAAATACTCGTGTAAGGTTGTATTGTTTTGCTGTGATCCACGTTCCTTGGATGGGAACCCAAAGGTCTCACTTCGTGATCTGTGAAACCCGCATAGGGATTTGTGCCACTGGATCCGGGGTGAGACATAAACTGGAGATATTTTAAGGTATAATTTTACATAGAATATTTTCCTAAGAATGTTAGAAAGGTGAAGGACCTAGAATTCATGAAGTTTGAACAAGAATCCATGACAGTAGCGGAGTACGCGAGACAATTCAAGGAGTTATCTCAATTTGCTCCATATGTTGTAGATGAAATAGAAAAGAAGGTGTTTAGATTTGAGAGTGCAATAAGCACTAGCATTAAGAGTATGTTGGTAGTGCGAGATTTCATTACTTATCATGAAGTAGTGGATTGTGCTCGTAAAGTGAAGAAAGACATGCAAGAATTCCTAAAGAGTCAAGAACAAAGAATGGTAAGGAATAACAACTGAAATGGAAATTTTAGGAACTATCAAGCGCAATCAGATCAAAAGAAAAGGCAAAGGATGCAAGGAGTGATGAACATTCAGAATGTTGGAACTCAAAGTATGAAGTGTTTCAAGTGCAGAAGATTAGGACATCATCGAAAAGATAGTCGTTTACCAAGGAAGCAGTAGCAGACATTTTTCCAAGGGAAACAACTTCAATTTTTGCCTAAACCTTATTATCAGCAGAATCAGAAACCCATACAACAGCTGCAACAATAAAAATGGAGTACCACAACAGCAGCAGCAACAACAACGTCGACAACAACAAGAAAGAATATACGCTTTAGAAGAACAACAAGGCGAAGAGATGAAAGGTACTTTTCAAATCTCTCATATTTCACTAAGAATTTTGTTTGAAATGGGACCCTCTCATTCTTTTATAACATATTCATTAGTAGATTGTTTGTGTTTACCTTTGGACATGTTAGAGAAGGGTTTATTAGTTGTAAATACGGTTGGTGGTTCAACATATCTAGGGAAGATTTGTAAATCATGCCTAGTTATAGTGGGTGAGTCTACATTACCTATAGACCTGATAGTGCTTAACATGAAGTAGTTTGGTGTTATTTGGGTATGGTTTGGCTAACTGCATATCACGTAAAGATAGACTGTCATAACATAATCATATTCCTGTTATGTTATCAGAAGGTAATATAGTGAAGGTGAGAGGATCTAAATCTAAATTGCTAAATTAGTTGGCAGTGTTGGATTTATGATCAGTGGAAGAGAAGCTTGGATGGGAATTGATTCCAGTTGTATGTCAATTTGGAAGCTTATTCCAAGATATACTAGGATTACCTCCTAAGAGAGAGATCGAATTTCATATTGACTTTACATCAGGTGCAAATTCTATTGCTTTACCTATGTATCGCATGGCACCTACTGATTTGAAGGAATTGCGAGTTCAATTGGATGAGTTACTGGCGCTAAATTTCATAAGACCGAGTTAGTAACCATGGGGAGCATCAGTTCTATTTGTTAAGAAGAAGGACGGATCGTTGAGATTGTGTATCGACTACGGCAGATTGAACCAAGTAATTGTCACGTCCCAAAACTTAATAGATCCTCGTGATACCCTAAAGGTTTGAATGCAACTCTCACCCCAACACAATGGGAGTGGATAAACAATATAGAAATATAAGCGGAAGTGATAATATAATGATTCTAATAAATATTTAAATAAAAGCTACAATCTATCCTTATTTAAATAAACTGAATTAAACTACAATCTAAATACATAAATCCTTATAGTCTAACTTTTAAGTTTTTGTAACATCCTGAAATTTCACCTAAAATATATGATTAGAAACCCTAAGGGTAAAATAGTCATTTGGGAAATTTAGTTAAATTTCCCTAATCAATTAGGACTAAGGCCAGTTAAAAGAATCACTAATCATATAAGACGCCATAGGATTTAATTAAGATATAAAATAGGTTAGACAACCCAATTTAATAATTAATAACTA
>JAUPMG010016333.1:0-29334 GCA_031762675.1 Pachysandra terminalis
TGAACTGTTAGGTCTCTTACATTTTATACCTAGAACTGGCACCACGTATGGACATTGTTGAATGCACATCAAAGTACTCCCTTTGAATAGTGTTTCTCTGTTGTTGATTAAATTTAAGTTGTCTCATAACAGTAAGGCAAACATTTTGGAATTGGAGCATCTCTCATCTTCGTTCATGTTTTCTAATTCTATAGCACACCACACATTGTAGAAATACAATTGTCTGGTCACTTTGAATAGTGTAACACATGTGATACTGTATTGTGTGTAGTATTATGAGGCAGGAGAGCCTGAAAGTTAATGGTCCCTCGCGACAGAAGAGTCATTGTGATGTGGGTCTAATTAGATAACTGTGGAGTGAAATTCTTTAGAATATATGAAAAGGCTTATGGTGCATAGTTGGCATGCTTATGAGTATAATCTAAAGATAAACTCTGTGCATATACACTAGAGATCTATCTTTCTGAATGTTAATGGCCACTTTTTACAACATGTTATCTCATAAGCATTTGATCTATTTAAAATTGTGATATGTTAATTTATTTCTCTGTGGATAATGCTAATTTACTAGAAAATGGAGTATAGAAGAAAAGAAGCTAAAGATGAGCTTGTAGAAGTATAGCTAATGCTAGAGAATTTCCGAAGTGGTAAAGTCGGAGATATCATTATCAAATCTAATGGTTTATTTACATACAGCCTTGTAGTGATACAATTTTGAACTTCTTGCAACTGTAGACGCTTTAGGAGTTTATTAGCTAATTTTTATGCAAATGTTATGGTAGTTTATGTTAAATTTATATTATGGATAATATACTATTAATGAACAGGAAAAAAAGACGAAAGCAAATGCTACTTCTGGTGTACAACAACAAAGGGTATATTTATTCACCTGTTACATGTTGTGTTGGCTTAAGTGATGAGAATGACATGCTGACTATAAGTTTGTTATGCTATCCAAAGTCGTAGGCCTTCAAACAAAACTCTCAGGTTGTTAGGAGCAGTAGACACATTGGATGCCAAAATTAATGATGAGGAAAAGATATCCTAATCTTCAAACCATATTGCTTGTGCTATGTTCCACTGACCATAGTGTGTTGCTGTAGAATTTGGTTAGAGGAATTGTGGAGTCATAGGGGAGCTAGTTTCAAAATTTCATAGAGCTATATTTACAACTTTGCAGGACTTTGTTTTGGGCCTCAAATGTTGAAAGAGTTGAATTGTAGCACTAGTGATGGGTTCAAGCGTATCTGAGTAGGGTTTTAAGTCTCGGGATCTTGGATCGGACCGGTCCTGGTTGATCTTGATCCGGATCGGCGATACCGGCCTATCCAAAAGTTGGGTCGTCCTTAAAAAAAAAAAAATTGGATTGGCCGGACCGGTCGCCGGAATGGCGGTACCGGTCGGTATCGGACCGGTCCGGGCCGATACTTGTTGGATCGTTCATTTTATTAATTAAAAAAAAAGCTTTGGATCGGTCCTAGGGGTGTAAACGAGCCGAGCTCGAGCTCAATATTTAGGTTTGCGAGCCGAAAAAAAAGCGCGTTATTTTAACGAGCTTGAGCCGAGCTTAGGTAGGCTCGGCTCGGTATTATATATGGTAGATAGACTTATATATATCTATAATATTGGCAGCTCCTTTTTTAACAAGTTTTCTCTTCAAAATAATGAGCTGGCAACGACTCACCTGTCTTCAAATTGAGTTGATCTAAAGCAACCTTTCCAACTAAAACAATAAACAAATAAAGCACTCATTCTCTCTCTCTCTCTCTCTCTCTCTCTCTTATTATTTTTCTTTTCTTTCCCACGCCCCTACATCTTTTTTTCTGTCTTCTTCTCTCTTCTTTTCTTCTAGTTTCTCTATTCTTCCTCTCTCCTCTCAGACAGCGATCGGACAGCTCCTCCACCTTGCCACCTTCTCCCCTATTCTTCTCCCTCATCAGTGCCAACACCCCCAGTGCCACTGAGGAAAGGGAAACCTCTACGGCTGTACATCTCAGCGGCCGAGGAGGCGATAGGAGCTTTTTTGGCACAAGAAAACGAGCACAGAAATGAGCAGGCGGTCAATTAACTCAGCAGGGTTTTAAGAACGGCCGAACTTCGCTATACTCCTATTGAAAAATAGTGTTTGTCCTTGTATTTTGCTGCAACTAAATTAAGGCATTACCTTCTAACTGCCCCCTCTTCTCTCTCTCTTTTTCTTCTTCTGCCTTTTGTTTATCTACCTTTTAATATTGTATAGATGTCAGAAGCTGCAGAACTACAATCACAGCCACGGCCATTGGAAATTCCTGAGGATAATTTTAATGAAGCTCTTCCATCAGTTTAGCTGTTTTTTTTTGTTCAGTCTTTCACGAGCCGAGCTTTCGCGAGCCGAGTCGAGCTTTTCTGAGCTGAGCTTTTGCGAGCCGAACTTGAACCTTAAAAAAACTAGCGATTCTGGGCCGAGCCCGAGCCCGAGCCCAAAATTTTTTAGCGAGCCTGAGCCGAGCTCGAGCCTTGTCCTGATTTTATGAGCCCGAGACGAGCTGGGAAAAGCTTGGCTCGGCTCGTTTACAGCCCTAATCGGTCCGATCCAGTCACTGGACCGGTCCGGATCGGCCCGTCCGTATCGGTATCGCTTGGACCGGTCCGATCCAAAGCCACTTGATACAATAGTTGTATCTTGGCTTAGGATCGGACCGGTCCTGGCCGATCCCGGTACGGACCAGCCGATCCGGATCTGATCGGTCCGATCCTTGAAATCATGTATCGAAGTCATAAATAGTCAAAATATGTTATTTATTTATTTTAGATGGATGGATGAGTTCATTTCCTAGCCTCTGAGTTGGTACAATTTTACTTTCTTACGACTGGGTGTCACTAATTCACTATGATGTGTACTAGTTTTGGATTATTTTTACCTATGTCTTTCTGGTGAAGTCCAACTTTGATGGAGTAGGAGGGTTGATTCTTCATTTTTGTGGCTGGAAACTGGTCTTGGCTGTGCCGTACTCAAAGGGGTTGCATCCTTGCAAACCTTAAAAGAGTAGCCCGAATGGAGGTGGTCACCTGGTTCTGGCTATGCTATGTAGATCAGAAAAGACAGGGAGACATCTACCATGGGGTTTGAGAGGGTAGCTGACTGGGAGGAATACTGCTGGAGCTCTTTGGTTGGTTGAATTTTCAAATTTCAACACAGAATCATTGTAGAGTGTATATGCAAGGGGGTTTCATGGTAGTGAGTCTGGGTGTTGAATTTCTTCTGTTCATTTCTCTTCCATAACCCAAGCAGAACAAGAGCTACATGATGGTATTAGATATTTTGCAGGATGAGTATTATTCTTAGAGCTATGAGTAAGGTGTTTGGTGGTTATCAAGGTTGTTAAACCGTGAATCGGGTCGAAAACCATTAGGGACTGCCTAGAAGCAAATTATAATTTTGAATCATAAATCATATGATTCGTAGTAATTTTAATAGAAGTACGGTTTGGGGTTTAGTTTTTTCGATTTATCTTAGGAAAAAAGGTTTTTTGTTATTAAAATAAATAAAATATGTTTATTTATGTATATTTAATTGTTTTAGAGTACTATATTCTATATAAAGAAGGATCAAACAATAAAAGGGAAAGTTTTTCAATTAAAAAAAAATTGACATTATTTTTAAGTGTTTCAGAATCGAATTGTTTGAATCATCATACAATTAAAATCTTAAACTGTAAGGTTCAATATATCAATTGTAAAATTCAAACACAAATCAAATTTTCATTGTTTTTAAATTGACCTTGGGTAAAATCGAATTAGGTCGTAGGATTCATGCAATGAATACTAATATTTTAACAACAGTGGTGGTTATTTTGCTGCTGACAGATTGGTATTTAATTAGGCTGACCTTGATTCAACAAGAATCCTTGTCTGTATCACACATTCCCTGAATCTTCTGGAAAAGGCAAAACTAATGGATGGCTAAAACATAACTTCACAATGGGATAGCAATGGAGGAGTGTGATCTGATCCTTGATGATCATAAATCTGAGAAATCATATGTAGGCACACAGTAACTTAGTGTTTCTCTATGCTATGGCAAGGATCCACGGCAAAATCACAACCAGAGAGGCCGAAGTTTCTTGATGTCAGTTGTCGGTTCAAAACTACCTCTAAGGATCATGTGAGAGGAATGGTGGGCTCTGATTGGGGAGTGGTAGCGATGAAAAATTCAAGGGGAACTTCACACCTTCAAAGCAAAGAAATTTCTGGGAATTTTCATTTTTGCACAATAGTTTTCATAAAAATTATACAGGAATATTTTTTATTCTAAAGGATATATGGATGTACGGGAAAAAATCATGGGTAAGCATCAGAATAGCATGGGGAAAAATTCTCCCTAAATTCCACAGAAATCGAAGACCACCAGAATAGCATGGGTAAGCATCACACGTTACCACAGCCTATTTTCTTTTAGAAAGTAGGTGGGTGGGTGCAGGGAATAGAAGATATCTTAAAAGCCAAAACCATTTTCAAGCTGTTGACAGTTGAAATCAAGTCTAGGTGGTACCATTAAATTGACTCACGTTGTAGAGTTGTTAATCGAAGACCCACAGAGTTGACCAAGCCTATCAACGAAAATCCACATTAGTCCAGTCGGGTTTCATGTTGAAGGGAGGTTGGCAGCTGGGAAAGTACCACCCAGGTTCATCTCCATGTTTGTGCATACATCGTAATACTTCTTTAGGTCTTGACATTCTCTGGTATAATCTATGAGTTGAAAGTGGCATGGAATGGATTGGAAAATCTGCTCTAAGGCTCATAATGTTGATAGATCTTTGGTTGTAATTTATCTGAGTAAATGTCTAAGAGAAATACTGAAAAACCGACTAATAATGGTAGTTCATCTTATGAAACCGAAGGAATAAAGTAAAATTGATTTTCATAACGCTGTTTTGCAAGTTTTTTCAATGAAGTGTTTGCATTTGGTTTAATCTTTCTATTATGAAATTTCTATTGATACCTGGAATAAACAGTTCTAGATTAAGTTTCTGCTCTCTCTTCTTTATTATTTAATGAAATAATTTAATTTGCCAGATATTCGGCTCATAGTGGATGTCTTGCATGTTATAATTGCTCGATCTGATTTTCTTATAAAGCTGATGAAGTTTCCCTCTCATATTGCTGTTTTTATGCTAGTTAAAGTTATATCATGTTCTCAGTGTTGATTTCTTTAGTGTGGTTTCTTTGGTTTTTGACATCGGATGATGTCAAGTGGATTTCAAGTTTTATCTTCTTCTGCTGTTAAGCTAGATAATGTTTGATGAATTAATGTGACCCCCTTGAAATATGGGGTTGTCTTCATGAATTTTGTTTGCTTTTAGTATGGTGAATTTTTTTTTTTCTGGAAGTAGACAAACTACCTAGGAACTTTTCACCAAGTTTTTCTAACATGTTGACAAATTTGGTATAGGGTGTTGATATTCAACTTGGAATGGCAATTGATAGTACTAAAGCCACATTGGCAGTGAAAAGGAGGCTTGCCTGCGAGATGGTAAAGTACTGGCATCAGGTACTGACACATTCTTTACTTACAAAATACAATTTGAGCCATATAAGAAGGCATATGGAAAGGTTTAACATAGATTGGAAACTTGAAAAGGCCTAATTAATTTTCCTTTTCTGTTAAAATCATGAGATTTTGCAAGAGATTGGAATATAATAAATTATTCAACATGAAATCAGTGATATCAAGCATGGATGCTGATATTTTTTTGATGTGCTTGAAGATTTTTCTAGACAATGGGGAAACAGTAAATGATTGTGATCTTGGTTATCAAAATCTGACCTGTTATTTTTCTCCCACTTTCCATTAAGATGAGCATAATTGAGATGAGTATGCTTGGATGGATGCATGGAAAGACTTACTATCCTTGATAGGTGATAAAGGAAAGCCGGTTGGGATGGTTTGGGACATGTTAAATGAAGAACTAAGGAGGTACCTGTGAGAAGGTGTGAGATTGTTCAAGGTGACGGATTGAAAAGCTCTGGAAGAAGAAATGATTTGAAGGCAATAGGCTACCAAAATATGTGGTCTTTTGCTAGTTGGAATCGCAAAACAGGATTCAGTTGTTGACCCCAATTAGTGGGGAAAAGGCATAGTTATTGTTTTGTTTTTGTTGTTGTTCTTATATGTTGGTTGATACCTCTCTCTCTGCCTGGATGGTGTCATCTTATCTATTTCCTAAAGTGATGAACACCTGGAATATATCGATAAAAAAAAAATGAACACCTGGAATCTTGCCATATGCCTTTTCCTAAAGCAAGATTTAGATAATATTCAATCTTTTATTCTCCTTTCTTTTTCTTACCACATAGCCTACGACTCAAATCTTATCAGAGAATCTCTAGTCTTGGGGATTAAGATAGGCATGAAGTGCCTTATCCAAGAACTGCTGCTTGAGGTGGAACATGGGTGTCTTGTAGCTGCGGTTAAGAAACCTATCACTATGTCTGCCATCTCTCAGTCTTCCTAAGCTGGTGATCCTACATTCTTCTTATTCTTTATTGACTTCACTTATTCTAATGAATATAAGATAGTATGGACTCCAAAAATTCCACCATCTCAATGCATGAACCAAACCACCATGAGGGCCTGGTTTTCTGGCAGGTCCAGGTTTTAGAACATTGCTAAAGTGATTGTATTTTCTATCCTTACTCCATCACCCCTTCTCTCCACATGTTATTTTTGTGTTCCATGCTTGTTTCAACTTCGGTCAAGCTTGTCAATTTAAGTAGTTGCACACACTGTCCATTCCATTTGAGTAATTCATTCTGCTTTGTTAAGACAAATATATGCTTCACATGTGCAGATTCTTGTGCTTCGAAGGTATGACTTTGCAAGAATTATTGAATACGATGACTAAATTATCCTTTGTCGAAATTTGCTTGTCAGTTAGCTTGTCCTTTTCTATTTAGCCCTAATTTATAATGTCTTGAATATCATGCGATGTAGTCCAGGTTGTGTTATAATCAATAATACGAGTTTAGGTTTAATATATTAGCTGCTACCACTAACGGGCTTCCTATTATGCCTTGTTCTATAATTTTCTCAGTTTCATGTTGATACCATATCATTTCATGTCTTGAAGTTTGTAGATATGACAAATGTTAGGGGTAGATAGCCTGATGATAGACTAACAAGTGTCAAGATTATGACCTACACGTGAGCAAGATCTAATCGATACCCCGGGTGATACCCTTGGGAATTACATGAGTAACAGCCCGGGCTGGTTCGGGGAAAGCAGAGCTGAGAGATGAATATGGAGTAAAGGTAGTGCGCTACTATGATGACTTTGGATATCGCACAAGTCGCGAGACAACCAACACATTTACAATGATTACATACACTAAAGCTAATATCAACCTATACTCCACGGTGGGAAGCCGAATCCCTCACGGAAGGAAGTCGGATCCCTCACAGTAGGAAGCCGAATCCATCACGGTAGGAAGCCGGATCCCTCACGGCAGGATGCCAGATCCCTCACTGCAGGAAGCTGGATCCCTCACGGCGGGGTGCCGATAAAGAGATGCGTCTCTATTCATACTTTGACAACCCATCTGTGTTGTGGTAGCCTCTCGAATTGTCATTCTTCGAGAGCCCACCTGTGTTGGGACAGCCTCTCGAATTGGTATACTTCGAGAGCCCGCCTGTGTTGGGACAGCTTCTCGAATTTTCATACCCCGAGGGCACACCTGTGTTGGGACATCCCCTCGGATTGACAACCCTTGAGGTGCGCCTCATGTTCACCAAAGAGATGCGTCTCGGTGAACACATCGATATGATTTTACACCTAAAAGGAGAGAAAGCCATGGATGTTGTAAGACGTCGATATCGATATAATTTTACACCTAAAGGGAGAGATAGTCCTGGATGTTGTCAGACGTCCATACTCCACGGTTGGATGCCGATACACACCTCCGTCTAGAGCGAAGATCAAATGACGTCGAAGGCAATACATACCTCTGTCTAGAGCGAAGCTTGAATGACGTCGAAGGCAATACATACCTCCGTCTAGAGCGAAGCTCGAATGACGTTGAAGGCAATACACACCTCCGTCTAGAGTGAAGCTCGAATGACGTCGAAGGCTATACATACATCTGTCTATAGCAAAGCTCGAATGACGTCGAAGGCGATACATATATTATTTGGGGGAAAATAGAATGTAAAGGAAAGGAGGTTCGTGAGGTTCGCCAACCCCTAGTCAAATTGGAGACTGCAGGCACTGTCACGGTTTTCTAGTGGCAAACCTGTAATTCATCAATACGACTCGTGATTGGTCCACCTAATAGACTGGGGTACATAATGCGTACTATCCCAGTTTAACGTTTTAACACTATCAGAAACGGTGTAACGGATCACTAACTGCCATTATCTTTTCATCCAAAAGCTATAAATACTGGCTCATTTCCCAAAATCGGGACGGATGGAAAATAAGGCATTAAACTCCTAAAAACGTAGCTCTGAAGTGTGCTCACGTAATTCTAAGCCTTGGCCTACTATTTTCCTTAGCCTGCTTCGACCGGTGTCAGATGGTCGCCCAGTTTGACTCTTTGGTTCTTCTAGAGATGGGATACGGTCACGCCCATTGTGAAGTAGAACTTAAAACAAAGTGTGTGAGAGTACAACGGGAGAATGGAAGCGTCTTCTATCGCTTATGATGGTGTGAGGAGTCACGCAAAGAATTACTCGCGACGACTCCAAAACCTGATAAGACTGCAAAGATACTCTCGTGCTCCTCAGAAGAAGAACTCTGGGCCGATCCAGATGAGGCACCAGAGGTCTTGCAAGATGGGTCGAAAGCATTGACCGAAGACATGGAGGAGTAACACATTGCAAATGAAGCAGGAGTCGTCAAGAGCATCCTTATTAGCAAGAGTCTAAGCACTAATGTAAAGCAATGCTGCTGGCACTTCTACGTGAATAGAGGGATGTTTTCGCGTGGGAATACTCGGAGATGCCTGGGTCGGATCCTAACCTGGTCATACATAGGTTGAATGTTGATCCTGATAGTAAACCAGTCAAGCTAGCTGCCAGGGTGTTCAGATCCGACATGGCTTCATAAAGCTTATACAACACCCGACATGGCTCGCCAATATCGTCCCCGTTAAAAAGAAGAATGGCCAGATACACTGCTGCGTAGATTTCGGGGACTTGAACAAAGCATGTCCAAAGGATGACTTCTCACTCCCAAATATGGATGTGCTAATTGACTCAACCGCAGGGAATGAGACGTTCCCGTTCATGGACGGGTATATCGGCTATAACTAGATAAAGATGGCAGCCAAGGATGGGGAGAAGACAGCATTCCGAACACTCGTAGGCAACTTCCACTTCAAGGTCATGCCCTTTGGCTTAAAAAACGCAAGCGCTACCTATTAGCATGCTATGACTACGATATTTCATGACATGATGCACAAGGAAGTGGAAGACTATGTCAATGACCTGGTTGTGAAATCGAAGGAGCGAGCTCATCACACTGACGTCCTCAGAAAGGTATTCGACAGGTGCCGTCGCTACCGACTAAAGATGAATCCTATGAAATGCGCTTTCGGTGTCTCGTCCGGAAAATTTCTTGGATTTATGGTACATAGTTGAGGGATCGACATTGATCGTCCGAAGGCAGAAGTAATATAGCAGATGGTGTGCCTCCCAAGATTCAGAAAGAACTGAAGAGTTTCCTAGGAAATGTGTCATACTTAAGAAGGTTCATTCTTGGCTTAGCAAGCAAGATTCACCCGATGACTACATTGCTGAAGAAGAAAGCAAAATTCGTATGGACACGGGAATGCGAAGGGGCCTCGTAAAACTGAAGCAAGACATAATCACTTCCATCACTATGTCATCACCAGTAGAAGGGAAGACAATGAGGTAATACCTCGTAGCATCAGAGCATTCAGTTGGCGGACTACTAGCTCAGGAAGATGATATGGGAGCAGAGAAGCCGATTTATTATACAAGACGAGCTCTCAAGGGGCCTGAACTGAGATATACTAAGGTTGAGAAGAGCTGCTTAGCGTTGGTACATGCAGCGCAGAAGTTCCGGCACTACTTATTGGCTCGTAAGGTTGAACTGATGACCAAATCAAATCCTATTAGGTTCTTATTATCTGCGCCTATTCTTTTTGGGAGGATCGCAAAGTGGCTATTGCTGCTATCGGAGTATGACTTGATTTGTACTACTCCCACCAGGATAAGGAGCCAGGCTGTTGTTGACTTGATGGCTGCCTTCGCAGTTAATTCTCCTATTTTGAACGACGATTCTGAGGACGTCTTCGAAGTGGCATCTGTTGCAGACATAGGGTCTTGCACCCTTTAATTTGACGGCTCTATAGTAAGTGGAGAAAGTGGAGTAGGGGTAGTGATATTCTCACCAAATGGTGAAGATCATCCGCTGCATACAAGTTACAGTTCCCTTGCTCTAACAACTCGGTTGAGTATGAAGCCCTTTTTATTGGACTCTTGTTGGCCAAGCAGATGTGAGTAAAGAACTTGTTAATGAAAGGAGATTCTAACCATGTCATCAAGCATATGGAAGGGGCGTTCACGGTCAAAGCCCCGATAATGGCATAATATCGGACTATGGTACAAAGGCTGCTGTAGCATTTTGATTCAGTCAACTTTGAACACTCCCCCCGCGCACCACCAACGACATGCAGATGCATTGGCCACATTGGGTGCCTGACTCAAATTCGATGAAGCCTCATGACAGGTAGAAGTCACCATCACTGAGAAAGTCCATGATGACGAAGGAGAGGATTGGAGGACTCAGGTCCTCAAGGATTTACAAAATTCCCACATATCGACTACTCCCATGAAAGAGCTGAAGGATTATGTAAACTTGAGAGGAGAGTTGTACCATCCGACAGCAATTGGGGTGCTGACTCGGTGCGTTGTCCCAGAGGAGGCCACTCAACAGCTATATGCTATGCATGACCAACAATGCTCCTAGAAGGATGCTGAAGCCTTATACCGAAGGCTATAGAGAGCTTGTTATTTCTAGCCGATGAATGAGGCTAGCGAGCTGCAACCAAGGTTTATTGTTTCGATGTTGCCAGACATGTCGTCGGCGACATGGGAAAAAGTTGGGGAAATGGGGGGAAAAATTGGGGAAATGATGGATTTTTGGCCCCAAACTTTAAATATGTCTAATTAAGGCCTAAATGCATCTAAATGCATCAAAAAATACAAAAACAAATGCCTACACATTAGAAGTCATTACATGAGGGGGGTTGGCTTACACGCTGTCGGGTACTGTAAGCAGTAGCGTATCATGCTCGTTTCTTGAGATCATACAATAAGATGGTTCGCAGTCGCAACTTCAAGCAAAGGGATAGGGTACTAAGAGAGGCCATCCACGTACGTGCCAATCTAACGGCCCCCAAGTTTGCCCCTAAATGGGAAGGTCCTTATGACATAAGGGAAGTCGCTGCAAGCGGATACTACCTCCTGAGCCAGTTGGATGGAACGCCTCTAAACAATCCTATCAACACCAAATGGATCAAGCTATACTATGGTAATTACTCTAACCAAGAGTAAACGCTGTATCCTTTACTAGATTAGTTTATTTCGTTTTTGTTTATGCTTTGATTTTTAGTCGTATAGGTGCAACTCATGAATAAGAGAAAGTTCTACTTTCATTTCTAAAATGAGTTTCTATTACATACGAAACTTTAAACATATTAAAAAAGAGAACACTGACAATATAGATATCAAGTGCTGCCATATGACACTTCACACCAACTTGATGCTGTCGGTGCCGGCCTGGGAACAACAATACATCTCATGCCTCTCTACTCTCATCATTTCCCCTTTCATCAGTAGGACCTTGGGGCATCACACCGAAGTATGCCAGCATTTGAGCTCTAAAGGCATTAAGTCCCATACGACGATCATAAAAAATCCTACTACGGGAGGCATGATCTTCTCTAACCCCGGTCAAGCTGTAAGGATCAGCTTCCCTTTGGATGGCACGAGCTTCTCCTCGCAGTTGGGCACGATGAACATCATTGGGCATTCCCTCTATCTGTGCCTCCATCACTCGCGCCTTAGTCTCTATGTCCGTTTCGGCCCGATAAGAGGGATCCGTTTGGATGGCTAGAAGCATGTTATCACAATGCCCTTGCTCTTGCTTCACCCGCTCCATCTCCTCGTAATATCCTCGTGCTTGGAAGAATAATGCACCTTCAAGGAACTGGCAACGGAAATGACTGTCTAAGGAAAGACAACGAGGATGACAGAGAAGGCCTTTGTAGTAAGGACGCGTCCTTTTAAGAGATAAATACGCTATTTCCTCTACTAAGATGATATAGTCCATCCATATTAGTCGTTGGAAGGGTACGTGATCCGCTATGGGGAAGGCCTCAAAGAGTGTCGGATAAGTCCCTAACAAAATTTCTGCCGCGTCCTGAAGAAGATTAAGGTATGAGGCCAGTTGACCTTAAGAAGATTAGGGGCAAGCATTCCCATTCCCCTTAGATCACGAAGGGACGTAAAAGCGTATTGGTAATAATCAGAAGGAGGAGCAATAATCCCGGGAGCATTGCCCAAGTCTCCCCAATGCGCCATTGGTAGTAGGTAAAGAGAACCGGTACTATTGCTCGCAAGCAACTAAAGGTGAAGAAAGGAGAAATCGAATGAGGTAAATTTCTCTAAATCCTTGTGACCTTTATATAGGAATTTAAGAATTGTTTCGTGAAGCGTGACGAACATTCAATTACGGCAAAGTAAGTATGCATTAATCATAAGAGTTTGCTAAACATTGTTATAAAGGATGCCAACGAAGGATAGTACTCTTTAATGTTTCAAAAAAAGGGAATTACAGCAGAATCAAGTAAAAGGAATGAAGTCAAGGCATCTCCAAGAGATCTGTCAATAGAAAGCCATGACCAAATTTGCAGTTCTTAAGCCAAGAACGCGCAGCGGAAAGTCTACTCTCATCACCTGCCAATCTGGCTTTAACGACAGATAGCTGCTCTTCAGCTCTCGGTAGCATGAGAGGTGCTCCAAAGCTTTCTCCATGGCGACTAAGTGCGCCATCAACCAATCTAGCTTCATCTCAGTTGCTAAGGGATCCTCTAGTTCCTTCAGCATATCATGGAGATCTTCCACGGTAAGCGTGGATAGCCGAGTCTCCTAGAGGCATCCAACCAACGAACATACAACTGAGTAGAAAAAGGCTCGAAGGCAAGGACTAGAAAAAGTTATCTCAGTACCAGGATCGCCATAACGATCAATGATTCTCTGAAGAATAGAGCCATAGGCGGAGGGGATGTAGATCTTTCTTACAAACATGAAGTGAGTGTCTGCTTCAATAGGAGGCAATAGAGGATCAGCATAAGCATCCATACTCGCTGTATCCAAGAGTTCACCATCAATAGAGTCATGAGAATGACCACTCTCATTGGAGGCATCAACAGCAGGAACACCCTCCTTGTCGGGGATCAATGACCTTGGGGGTACCTCCATGATCGGATTAGACGCCTTCACCGGTCTAGAAGGGGGCGACACTAAGGGGGCGTTGGAACTACTCTCCCTCATTTTCCACTTGAATGTTGTCCTACCAGAAGGTATCGGGGATGCAATAGGAGTCTCCTCTTGCAAAGAAGGCATCAGTAGTAGGTCCCCAACATCGGGAGTAGGCGGACATTGATGCTTGTCTGACTCATGTAGAAGGAATAAATAATGTCTTACATGAGCAAAAGACACGCAGAATGAAGCACATGATAAGCATATAAAAAATATCATCCTTAATGGAATCCTCACTTTTCCCAGTTGAACGTGATGTAAAGGAAGCACTAGGAGAGACTACTACCGGTGGCGTCGCCTTACTTAGGCCAAAGCTGCGATATTGCGTGTCAACTTCGAGGCCGACGGGGCCGGAGTCACGAGTTTGGCCGTCACCAAATTCGCTTCCTTCATTCTTTTCAGCTTCCATCCCTCATTCAATCACCTTTTCTACTTCAGCCTCATGCTTCGAGACTGGTGCATCCTCCTCCGGAGTAAGGGTTGAAGGACTACCCATGGGACGCTGATTGCGTTTGGAGGACGGAGCAATGTGCCCCGTAAGCCGCACCTATAAGAGAAAGACTAAATAAGTAATGGAATTGGTCGAAACAATGCGAGAATAAAGAAAATATGCGCGCATATATACACACACACACGAGGAACGTTAAGAACAAAAAAAAAACGTCAGATGACAGTGGCATAAAGAGGGGGCTTACCAATTTTCCATTAGACGCTGCATTCCCTGAAGATATGGCCGGAACCGATGCATTCACAGTCTTGGCCGAGATCTTGCGAACCCCATCCAGAGGAAGGGTAGTATTTTTGAGAGGAAGACACAATAATGCTAACCTTACTCTGGCATGCTTGGCAGGGATGTGGACCAATGGGGCCCTCAGTGCTCTAGCTCTGACAAAAGCATGAGCATGATGCCAAAATTTGTACTAGAACTTCACCATCTTCGGAGTACACCCTGGATGGTGATTTTTCCCCGCTACTATGATGTGGTCCATCGAAGTATGGAATAACTCACGAAAGCTGCTCCTGGTATATAAAAAACACGTCGGTGGTGTTAAAATCTGACGCTGGCGTTGAAGGAGGAGTTTGCTTAAGCCCAAACTGGCGAACAAAATGCTGAGGGTTGTAGGTCTTTGGAACCTAACCATTGTCCCCTTCTATCCTGGCTGGGAGGCAACCCGGAAGCACACTCATGACATAGGACATTAGGTCGAGTGATATGTGACCCCGGTTAGCAAATGCACGGTGGTCAACATGGAATTGGCTCCATAGCCAACACGTTCTACACCAGGAAAGGCCTCGAGATAAGGACGAAATATAAACTGCGATTCGTCATTCACCAATAGAATGAAGCTAATACTCTCGGACCGTTTAGCATTGTCCCATAATGCTACCCGCGGGCGTTTCCCATCATCGTTCGGGAACGTACTAGGAGAATGCCAATAGTCTTTGAACCTTTCAAATTTAAAGAGCTGTAAAAAAGCATTAGGAACGAAGGATTCAATATCGTACTTGCCATATGAGGATGACAAATCCTCTACTAACAGGTCCATCCTGTAATAGAGAGTACCCAGGAACATAGCCGCCAGGGGAAACCGAGCACCCTATGCCATACGTATCTCCATAAGGAAGTGTCGACCCTGCACCTTCTCATGTGGCAAACCCTCGAAGAGAGATCTTGAAAGGAAAAGAGAGAGAAAAGCCTTGAACATATAATCCGTGGGATACCCAACACCAGCAGACACATGGGGAACATCATCCTCGCCTCCTAGCTGCTTAATATCTCTAAAGAAGTGATGAATTCATCCGCTGAAAGAAGGGTGTGGTTTTGGCTCCTTTGTGTTGGAGCGAGCATAGTACTTAGAAGGGGCGCCTTGGCCAGTAACCCAATAAGGCATGACTCGTCAACACTAGAAGTAAGGTTGGCAGGATCAGCATCTCCAATAATCTCCAGACCAAGTAGTGTACGGTCATCCTCCAAGGAAGGGGCAAACTCACCCCAGGCGGCCACGAAGGTGTGTGTTGTCGTGTTCCAATGACAAAGCAATTGGAAAATTGCTTCCTTATCAACAACAATATTCGACTCCGAACATACTTGGATGGCGTCCCTTAAGCCACACTTCCAGAGTTTTTGACGGAAGAAGTCAATGTCCAAGCTATCTCGACACCACTCGCGCCAACCCGCGGGATGATCAGGATGCAACTTGAATTGCACTTGGCTAGGAGGGTAAGCCAAGCCCTCCTAGCCAATGGGAGAGAACCCCAAACAAAATTTTTCCTTTCACATTTGAAGAGCAAGAGAAGAAGAGGAGAACTATCAAGGAGAGAATGAGGAATAAGAGCTCCTCCCCTCTAATTTATAGAATGAGTGGATATTGGACTAGGCTCCAAGATTTCAAAAGGGGAAATTGGATGGCTCCAAACCTTCAAAATTTGAAACTTTAGCTCAAAGCCCTAAAAGGGAGGGAATTGGGTTTTGACGTCAAAAGCAAATAGAGAAAAGGATTATGGCGCCCAAGATTTTGAAAATTCAAACGAAAAATCCTCGAGAGGATTGGGGGTCGACGATTTCAACGAAAAATCCCTGGAGGATTGGGTTTTAAAGATTTCAGCAAAATCCCAAGAAGATTGGGTGTTAAACGATTTCAACGAAAAAATTCCAAAAGGAGGGTTTTAAAGATTTCGGCAAAATCCCGAAGAGGATTGGCTGTTAACGATTGCAGCAAAAATCCCAAGGAGGATTTGGTTTTGACGATTTCAGCAAAATCCCGAGGAGGATTAGCTGTTAATGATTTCAACGAAAAAAAAATCCAAGGAGGATCAGCTGTTAATGATTTCAGCCAAATCCCGAGGAGGATTAGCTGTTAACGATTTCAGCAAGAATCCTAGGAAGTTTGGGTGTTAACGATTTCAATGAAAAATCCCAAGAGGATTGGGTTTTAACGATTTTAGAAAAATCCCGAGGAGGATTAGCTGTTAACGATTGCAGCAAAAATCCCAGGAGGATTGGGTTTTAATGATTTCAGCAAAAAAAATCCCAAGAGGATTGGGAGATAACGATTTCAACAAAAATCAGGAGGATCAGCTGTTAACGATTTCAGCAAAATTCCGAGGAGGATTAACTGTTAACGATTTCAGCGAAAATCCCAAGAAGATCGAGTGTTAACGATTTCAACGAAAAATCCCAAGAGGATTGGGTTTTAACGATTTCAACAAAATCCCGAGGAGGATTAACTGAGATAACGATTGCAGCAAAAATCCCAAGGAGGATTGAGTTTTGGCGATTTCAGAAAAATTCCGAGGAGGGTTAGCTGTTAACGATTTCAGAAAAATCTCGGGAGGATTGGGTTTAACGATTTCAGCAAAATCCCGAGGAGGATTAGCTGTTAACGATTTCAGCAAAAAATCCTAGGAATATTGGGTTTTAATGATTTTAGAAAAAAAAGAATCCCAAGAGGATTGGGAGATAGCAATTTCAGCAAAAATCCCGAGGAGGATCTGCTATTAATGATTCCAACAAAAATCCCAGGAGAATTGGGTTTTAACGATTTCAGCAAAATCCCGAAGAAGATTGGTTGTTAACGATTTCGGCAAAAGCCTGAGGAGGGTTGGCTGTTAACGATTTCATCAGAAATCCCCAAGAGGATTGGGTTTTTGATAACCAAAGAGGATTAGAACTTGATAACAAAAAAGGGAGGGGGGGGGTGGGGCATTGGGGCCTGCACCCTTTGGCGCGTGTACCCAATTGGCGTCCGTACCTTTGGTGCACATACCCATTCGTGCCTATTGTCACATCCTGATCCTAGGGTGTACCCATCTGGGGTCCCCGGTAGAATCTGGTAATGAGACTCTCACCCCCTCCATAGGAGGTGGCAAACAAGTGAATAACAAGAGAGGAATATTAATCATAATCTAAATTTTAGATATACATCACCAAGATCCTTACTAACCAATTCATGATGTTGAAGCTTTCTACCCAAGGCCTGCCAGTATTTATATCAAAGCAAGCAAGCAGCACAACCTGAAAAACATATATCAACGAGGGTGAGCTTGAAAGTTCGTGAGCGAACCCGCACTACATTGGTATTTACTTAGAAACACAGAGATAATAATTATGAAATATCATATACATGCTACACTTTCTTGACATTTATATGTATTAAGTTCACAACACCTGTACAATTCAGTTCTCAACCTCTTTATGAATCAGTTCTTGATATTTATGTAATTCAGTTCTCAACATCTATACAATTCTAATCTTAACATCTATATAGTTCAGTTCACAATATTCATATCACAGCAGATCAATCATAATGTAGTTCACTCTTCCATTCTCATAGGGTTTGGTTATATGCATGCTAGTCCACTCTCATCTACACATCTACATGATGCAGTATGCTCCATGATCATTCACAATAGAGAGTCATGTCTCCCTTTTTCCACAATTCTCAATTCAATTGCATAAACATGTTAATGCATGCTATTCATATTTGGCAGACGTATATACACAATTGATCTTTACTGTTCCAACCGTGCGGCTCCTGGCTACATTGGGCCTCGCAAGACTACAGGACTCAAGACCGGATTTCACTCCGTCTATTCAACCAATGACCTGGGCTTTGCATGGGCCACTCTTGGACTACAGGCAACTCAGTAAATTCTACGTGTACATCGCAGTTTTAAGGCCTCTCAACCCATGGGATGCTCTTGTCCCACCGTTATTTTTGATCAAGCGTCTTACCCCGTAGGACTCAGTCTGGCCTCCCTATGTGATACATACCAATCGCCAACCCATAATAGATTACTTACTTCATATATATATATATATATATATATATATGTCATTAGATTACTCACATCGTGAATATATTCTAGCCTGATATATGCATGTGTGTCATCACCGGGTTGAAGGGGTAACTCATCCCTCACTCATATCTTGCCCATTACATGGCATTCACCGTAAATAGATAGATTGGGCATCTTGGACATCTTTGGTCCTCACCCTTATCTTGCCTCTTTGGGCATTCTCATCATTACTAATTTATCCCAAAAACTCATTTTAGAGTTTACATCGGATATGGTCCTCCAGACCGTGGAGTCATCATGTAATGCCATAGTATTCTGATTCACTTAAATTTAACTAAATATAGTAAATAGAAAACATACCATTACAAAAGCACCCACATCCATTCATATCATCATACATCATGGACTTGCACTTCCATGTTACAACATGTCTTGGAATCATACACAAATTCCTCTTTTTTCACATATTATGCTCAATCATAATAAAAATGAATAATCATAATCATGCGCTTCCAAGGACTTACATCTTTATGCCTTTTATGTCATTACCATGTCTTATGCATATTATTAAACATATACATCATTCATATTTCATTTAGTCTATCTTAATAGTAGACATTTATATCAGTACTCCAGTGATTCAATGTAGTTGAGGTTATTACATTACCTTTCATTTCTGTCTTATGCTTATTCATAAGCATGCGGATTATTCGTCTTTCACTCAGTCTATCATGTTAGCATAGATAGGTCACTTCACTATTCTAGTGGTTCAACATAGCCAAGGTTATATTTACCTTGCAATACATCTACTGCATATACATGTATACGATCATATATATATGTATCAGCATATACGTCAATTAAATTAGTTCAAACAACCATTTAGGATGAACTCATTCATCCAACAACATCAGATTTCATGTCCATCCATTTAGGATTCAATAACACATTCAACTAGGATTAGTCCACATCTTCAATTAGGATTAATTTGCATTTCTCATTACGATCAGTTCATGTATCCACTTAGGATCAGTTAATATTATCATCTAAGGACAATTCACATAACCATTACGAATTTACTCACAAATCCATCTAGTATTAATTCATAAATCCATCTATCATTTATTCACATTCAATTAAGATTGGTATTCACATTCATCTAAGACCATTTCACATCCTACTAGGATCAACTCATACATTACCTAAGCATTCTTGATCAAAAAAAAAAAATTACCCAAGCATTCAGCTTCCTTCACAATTACCCTCTATTGTTTCCTCACATTAATTAACACATCACTTGTACATTAAATTGGGATCAGTTTACACCTCATATCAATGCATGATCTTTCATACAACCAATCTCTATTATTTACTTAGGGCATCCAACACATCTTCCTCGTATTCATTTACCTCCAAAACAATCATTTGTGTCCTTCGTATATAGCATTAACACTCATTAGAGTCATTACCTAGGTTACTTCACCTTTCCCAACAAGTGGGGAATATCCAACCTTACCATTCACATAACCTCTCCTTATTCAATCTCATCAAGTTCTACACCTTACCTTAAGGTTTCACACACTAGTCTCAAGACACCATTTGTACTTAAACTGGGTCACAGGACTTTCCCCAAATTTGACTAAGTTTGAAAACGTTTACTTTTCACAAACATTTTTAAAGTCTAGGAAATAACACTTTTCCTACCAGATTTTTGGTATCTAATCAAATTATGATATAACTAGATAGTACAAAAATAATGGGCCTCAAAAGTTGGCCGAACATGTCTCTACTGGAAAATCATGGTTTTGACAAAACTCCTGAAAACTGGATTTTGTTCTAAAATTGGAGAGTTGACTTTTTACTCATTCAAAATTAGGGTTTGAGAGTATTTTTATTGAATCCAAATAAGGGATATTTCCTTATTTACATGTAATATCATAAGTAAATGGACATTTCTTTAAATGATAATCAAGTAAATATGGTGCAGTCTGAAACACTGGACTGTCTTGAGGACCAGTGCTGAGAAACAAAACACAGTAGACAAATAATACAAATTCCCAGTGCCCAAAAATCAACATCAATGGACCATTCTGACCTTTGCTAGTATGTCGACACCCTGCCGACCGGGCTGTTGGTGGCGCCGGTGGACTCCGTCGGTGGATTGTGTTCCCCCCCCTTCACGTACTCTATGGATATATGTCCTTGTCGGTGGACGGGCCGGTATACCATAGCCCCCCGACAGAAACTCCAAAAGAACTTCAAGTGGTTGGCAGACCCCACCGGTGTACCGGTAGATGCTGACCAAACTCTACAAATACAACGGCACCGTCGGTGGCCTCGATGGTTTGCCGCCTAAGCCCCCCTAAGCAGAACTCGCGATTTTCTGGGTTTCTCCCAACTTCCCGAATTCCAACATACGTCAAACCCAACACCCAAATTAGTCTAAAATCGTGATAATAACATTCTAAAACACGTTTTAACACCTTTTAAAGCATTATATGGATTATAATTAACATCCATTTTCAACTATTAACAAAACATGAAATATACCAACAAACATGCATAATTTACACATTTGAGATTACAAACCCTATTTATATCATTGCCTTAATTTAAGAATATCACATCAACACCTCATACAACATATAGTTTGATTCTAACTAATTCTCATCACATTTAGTGATTATGATGTTGTAGATATTACTGGTATTGGGTTTTTGCCCAAATACCCATGGGATTGAGAGTCACTCACCTTGTATTTTGATAAAGATATGAATCCCCTTGATTTTCTGATGTTGAATCTCCCTCTCCCATGCTCTAGGGTTGCCTTCGTTGAGATTTCTCAGCTATTAGGGTTTCTCAAGACATAAGGTTCTATTTATAGTCCTCAAGTAAGTTGAAGGCTTGTTTGGTTGGGTTCTCATGGGTTTTCACTTATTTTGCTGTTTTTAATTAACCTGTAGGGTCTTACAACTTAAATTAAATTTGGGGATTGCTCATGCAATGTTCCACTCTCCTTTAGGCAAATTTACTGATTTACCTTGCTTTTGGTCAAATGACCAAAATAGCCTTATATAAATTTCCAGAATTTTTTGGGTCCTTACACCTATACCCTTTTGCGTGTGTACCCATTGGCGCCCGTATCTTTGGCACAGGTACCTAGTGTTGCCTACACCCTTTGGCGCACGGGCCCGTTGGTGTCCGTACCTTTTTCGTATGTGCCCATTGGTGCCTGTGCCTTTGGCGTGTGTACCATTGGCGCACGTACCCAATGAAGTATAGGCCATTGACGCATGGTCGTTAATGCACATAGCAATGACACACAGGCACCAAGGCGCGATGCGTTTTGAAGAACGGAAAAGTCGAATGCGCGAAGAGTCGATGCAGAGGTGTTGACACGCAGAATATACAAAAGGAAAACTACCTACTCCAAGGTGCATACACCCGAAGGAAAATGGGAGGGGAATATCATACCTTCGCCAATGCTCAAGGGCAGTAACTGGCACATCACAACAAATACGGGTACGACCACACCGATAATTGTGAATTAATCACTGTGGTCAGGGGATCTGAATTGTAGATATGAAAAATGGTAGGGGCAGATAGCCCAATGATAGACTGACACGTGTCAAGATTATGACCGACATGTGAGCAAGATCTAATCGATACCCCGGGTGAGACCCTTAGGAGTTACATGAGTAACATCCCGAGCTGGTTCGGGGAAAGCAGAGTTGAGACATGAATATGGAGTAAAGGTAGTGCGCTACTATGATGACTCCGTATATTGCACAAGTTGTGAGACAACCAACACATTTACAATGATTACATACACCAAAGCTAATATCAACCTATACTCCACAGCGCGAAGCCGGATCCTTCATGGCCATAGTTTAAAGACTCGGTTTCGGATCGGGGATCGGCCCGGTCCGATCCCGAGTTGGATCGCCGATCCAACCTTGAATTGGACGATCCGAACGATCTTAAGAAAAAACAAAAAACAAAAAGCAATTTCAATTAGTTAAGGGATCAAAATTTAATTTTTTCAACTTCTTTTTTACCCCAAATCGTCTTTTTATTTATCCCCAAATTGTCTTCAAAGCTTTCAATCCAAATCCATGCTAAGAGAAAGGGAGAACGGAGAAGCCAAGAGAAAAGGAAGGGGATAAACCGTCTTCAAAGGCTTTTAATGCAAATCTATGCCAAGAGAAAGGGAGAAGCCAAGAGAAAACGAAGGGGATAAATCGTCTTCAAAGGCTTTCAATCAAAATTTATGCCAAGAGAAAAGGAAACCACGCACGGTTTCTCTGCAAAATCTATGCCGGTTCCACATTGGAGAAGAGCTCTCTCTCTCTCTCTCTCTCTCCCGTCGTTCTCTGCTACCATAGAATTCTGGAAACCCCTCTCTCAAGTCTCAATCTTGATCTTTGGTGAGTAACAACAATTTCTCTCTCTCTCTCTCTCTCTCTCTCTCTCTCTCTCCCCGGCCGGTACCACTTACCAGAAACCTCACTTTTGACAACAGGTAATAAGAATTCTTTTTGAATCTGTTTTTTGTTTTTTTTTTTACTGAATGCAAACCTAGAAGAAGATATCAGCAATCAAAACTTTTTTATTTTTAAGATGTGGACCGGACGATCCAATTTGGATCGTCTGGTCCGACCCGCCGATTCTGTGATGGATCGTTCAGATCGGCCGATCCATCACGGATTCGGCCCGAGTCATTGTGATGTCAATATTTTTAGGATCGGCCAGGGATCGCGGCTCGTCCTTGACTGATCCCGAGTTGGATCAGCCGATCCGGATCGGGATCGGCCGATCCTTTACACTATGCTCATGGCAGGAAGCTGGATCCCTCACGGTAGGAAACCGGATCCCTCACGGCAGGATACCGGATCTCTCACGGCAGGAAGCTGGACCCCTCACGGCGGGGTGCCGATAAAGAGATGCATCTCTATTCATACTTCGAGAGCCCATCTGTGTTGAGACAGCCTCTTAAATTGTCATTCTTCGAGAGTCCACCTGTGTTGGGACAGCTTCTCAATTGGTATACTTCAAGAGCCCGCCTGTGTTGGGACAGTCTCTCGAATTGTCATACTCCAAGGGCTCACCTGTGTCGGGACATCCCCTCGGATTGACAACCCTTGAGGTGCGCCTCATGTTCACCAAAGAGATGCGTCTCGGTGAACACATCGATATGATTTTACACCTAAAAGGAGAGACAACCCTGGATGTTGTAAGATGTCAATATCGATATGATTTTACACCTAAAGAGAGAGACAACCTTGGATGTTGTCAGACGTCGATACTCCACGGCAGGATGCCAATACACACCTCCGTCTAGAGCAAAGCTCAAATGACGTCGAAGGCAATACATACTTCCATCTAGAGCGAAGCTTGAATGACGTCGAAGGCAATACATACCTCCGTCTACAGCGAAAGCTCAAATGACGTTGAAGGCAATATGCACCTCTGTCTAGAGCGAAGCTCGAATGACGTCGAAGTCGATAAATACATTATTCGGGGGGAAATAGAATGTGAAGGAAAGGAGGGTCATGAGGTTCGCCAACCCCTAGTTGTTTTGGAGACTGCAGGTTGTGTCACGGTTTTCCAGTGGCAAACTTGTAATTCATCAATACGACTCGTGATTGGTCTACCTAAGAGACTGGGGTACATAATGCGTACTACCCCAGGTTAACGTTTTAACACCCTTAGAAACGGTGTAACGGATCACTAACTGCCATTATCTTTTCTTCCAAAAGCTATAAATACTGGCTCATTTCCCAAATTGGGACAAATGGAAAATAAGGCATTAGATTCCTAAAAACGTAGCTCTGAAGTGTGCTCATGTAATTTTAAACCTTGGCTCACTATTTTCCTTAGCCTGGTTCGACCTTTGTCAGACGGTCGCCCAATTTGACTCTTTTGTTCTTCTAGAGACGGGATACGGTCACTTGATGATTTATGTTCCTGTCGATCAGTAATTCTACCGTTGGTAAATCTTTACAAAACCACCCACCACAAAGTTTTATTACTTTTTCCTCATGCTTTGTGCCTCTTTAATGTGATGACTTATTTATCATCTTTTTCTCAAAGTTGGATTTTTTTACTGGTCATTAATAATTCATTTGTCGCCATCATGTCTATCTGTTAATGGTGTTATTGTACATTGCAGGCTCAAGATAACATTATGAACCTTCCATTAGCAAATGGATGGGGGGAAAAGCATCAGCTTTTTCTCAAGTGGAAATATGTTGAAGCTAAGGTATCTTACAACTGCTCTTTTTCTCTTTTGGTTCCTAGATTTTAAAATTCTTTTTTTCTAATATATTCTTTCATATCATATCATCTATCTCTTATTTTTCCCCCGATATTTGACTTTCCTCTATGAAATATCTTGACATTTCTATTATTGGTTTGGAAGTTATGTTCCATATTTTCCCCTGATTTATGGAAACTTCAATAAATCAATATTGATTTTAGCAGGTAAAATAGAGCACAGTTTCAAATTTAGAACATAGCATATAGAAGGACATTATGTTGGAGTCACAAGGCACTGTGGGAGACATTATGTCTAACAGAGTAGATAATGTAACTAACTTAGACAAGGATTCTTCATTTGAGAAAGGACCTGTAATACAAACTATCACTCATGCACATGGGTAGTATACCCCAGCATCAGTACATGAGTATCATTTCAGTAACACAAATGGTGCTACACATATGCACGCATAGCAGGAAATGTGGGTGATATTATGTCTGACAAAATACTTAGACATGGATTCATATTTTGAGTGTATGTCTGCATGTGTGTGTGCGTGTGTGTGTCCATTAGCAGTATGCTTGAGATTGACATTGGAGAACCCCTTAAATTGGTGCCTGCTCAAAATCTACTCAATAGTGTGGAATTCAGATGAAGGAAGTGGAAAAACCATTGGGAGATTTATTGATAAGAGTAAAGATTTGTCCTAGTCATATGCACTCCACTATCTACCTCACTAAGCAATAGTCAAGAGATCTCCAGGTCACGTGGTCACATGACTTCTTCATAAGGTTCTATCCTCTGAGTTCACTCCTCAAGAGGCTATAGTGGGATCGGTCTTCTCATTTCATGAGGAAAACGTCCGGAATGGCCATCAAGATTAAAAACTTTGTGAAATAGAAGTTGATGTTTTGCATACCACAAGCTTTTCATTAGAGACATTTGAGTATTCATTACTTTCGAAAGTTCTTTACAATATATCGAGAAATATATGAATTTTTTTTTTTTTTTGCATAAAGCAATATTTGCTTTACCAACAGTATAAATTTTGCTTAATTTTGGTCAAAACATTGAATTTTTTTCAAAACTTTCAACCAAAATTTGAAAGTAATCTTATTCCACATTAAGTCCAGAAAACCTTTACAATAGCTAATTTATTTTGAATCAAAGTCTAGAAACACGTTTTTAAGGGAATTTAGTGAACCAACTTCAATCACACTATTTTGGAGGTTTTAGAGACTCGATTCGAGGCAAGTTATATTTCGTTTTGTTTAGTATTTACGTTTTTTATAATGTGGCTTTAGTATTTCTAGACAATGCATGCCAATGCATAACTCAAGAAACTTGGGGGAAAGATATTTTTCAAGCTCTCACCATTACTGTTATAGCACAAATAAAATATGTTTAACAATGAAGGCAAGTTTTATCGTGTTCTGAAAACTGTTATCTTTCTGATCAAAAGTATTTATTTTAGTTACTTCATTTGAAGACAAATGAAATATATTCTATTTAAAAATTAAAATGATAGGGGTATACGATTAATAAGGAATCAGTTTATTTGGAAGTATTTATGGATACTATCTGCTTTCCTACAAAATTTTGAGACCTCAAAAGCCAATTGCTACAGTCTGAGTTGCATAGGTACAGGTGCATGTCAAAATCTGAAATGGACACAAAGTGAAAAGTCATAACTTATTCCACATACTATCAATATTTTAGAAGCTTGGGTTTACTGATGAGATACACCATAGTTAGAAGCATAGAGAGCCATAGATTTCAAAAGTGGTATGTGATTTGGAAACCCCTTCTTGTCCATGTGTACTTCAATGTGGCCTCACCTTCACATACTAAGTTTTAAGAATCTGTCTACAAACAGGGACGTGCCTGCCTCCATGGTATGGATGAATCCATGTCACATAGACTATAGTGTTTTGTCTCTTAGTAATCATGACAAAATGTATTCAAAAAGCGAAGTTTTATATACAATTTCCTAAAGCTTACCCCTTTGTCTAACCATTTTCCAAACTTCTCTCAAAATGTTCCAATTTGGACATTCTTATCTCCCACCAAGAATTTTAACTTTGGTTCCTCCCAACAGATAGAATATTTCTCCGGTCCTTCTCTTGACCTTTTCCGGGTGAGCTGAAGTGCCTTTGTCCTTTTGAATCCATCCAATCCATCTATGCCTACACTATTCACTCCCTCTAACATGAATAGAGTAATACAGTTAAATGAATGAAATCACCCCTCTGTTTAGAGATGCAAATGGGGCAGATTAAATGAACATGTAAAGAGACTGGGTTTATAGACAGCTCGACCAGCGAGTAAAAAGTGTTTGGCTGAAGCCAAAAAGAGGTTGACTCACTTCATTCGCCAAGTGAATGATCTTCGCTTCACGAGAACAACAAAAACCGCCATCTCGGCAATAAAAAGACCCGGTGCTTGAAGCGCTGTGGTCAAGTAGTGGAAGGATCATTAACTGGCTTGAAGTAGGAGTTTTTGAGGAAGCTACAGCGGTTCAGGACACGGCGAAGCTTTGAAAGATTTCTTGGGGATTAAAGTTGCTCGATTGATGAAGTTTTGATCTTAGTATGAAAATAGCTTTGGGTTTCACAAATGGATTTAAATCTTGATAGACATTGGCATCTTAGTAGTTATGGTGTTTATTTAAATGTGGGTTATGCTTCCTTTGTCCACCTCATCTTTTACTACAAGCTTGATGCTCTAGGAAATGCAATTACTTATAGAGAGTATGGGTTGTTCAGTTTTGTGATCCCCATGTCCTTCTGCTTCTGTATATGTTCTGGTTAGACACACCAGAGTTAGAATACTGTTCTGACATGGATTTCTCATATGAAAAATGATTTGGTGAACCCTACTTGTCCGCATGTACTTCCGTATGACCCAATTCACATACTAAGTTTCAGCCCTGAACACATTTTCCACATGTTAAAATACATTCCTTAAATCTGAAGGCTCACATAGAACTTTAGAAATACTAAAACATTAACTGCTGCTAGTGTGTCAAAATATGTGTTAATGGAGCTTATCTGGGATGAAAAATTGTCCATTGGTGAATGTTGGTAAAAGTGACCCAATCTGTGGGCCCTTTTTGAATTTGATTCAGATTTTTGCAGACAAGGGTAATTCATTTTATATATAAAGTTAAGGTAGAACAGAAATCTCACATAAAAGGAGAGGTTAGAAGAGCTTCCCTTACACAAGTGTTGGGTCTATCTCTAGGTTCTCTCTTATACATGCTCATTTCAAATTTTGTACTTGCTGCTTATGAATCCTAACAGCCTTCTATAGCTACAACACAATCTATGAATATTTTATTCCTTGATTGTTGACTCATAGCTCCATAAAATATGGATGGTCGATGGTCTTATTTACTCTCGGTGGAGATTTTCTTCTTATTTTGTTGTATACTTCTTTACATTAGTCTAGGAGAAAATAGACGTTAGATAGATGAGACATTGTAGTTGCATGTTTAATCTCTGTGTGTGTGTGTGTGTGTGCATGTGTGTGTGTGTGCGCACGTGTGCGTGTGCATGTGTGTCTTTGTAGTAAACTTGTCTTGTTGTTGCACTTCATGAATCTTAAGAACTTGTACAAAAGGCCTTCAAAAAATAATTGGAATTTGGATTTTTTTTTCTTGCTGTTCTTACGAGGAATGGGAATGATGAGTGAGGAAGATGAGAATGGTGTAAAAATTAATTTTTTATTTTTATTATTAGGTTAAAGTAGAGGTGGTAAAATTTGATTCGACTCGCCAATCATCCCTGAACCCATCCAGTATTTAGCGCCAGCGGGTTTAGGTGGACAAAAATAGAAATTTCTTATTTGGGTCAATCAAAACCCGCCCGGATAATAAATGGGTTGGGTTAGCGGATTTTACACTATAAATTCACCAACGTGCCCGATCTGAACCCGACCCATTGCTAGTTCTAGCAAAATCTGATCTGACCCTCCAGAACCGACCTGATATTTCAACAGATTCGGGTTAACAAAAAATATTTTTTCTTAATTGGATCGACCCAAACCCACCCAAATTATAAATGGGTTGGGTTGGATTTAGGTTATAAACCTACGGACCTGCCTGAACACAAATGTCTCATTTATTAAATAAATAGTTTCCGACTAACTATATTATATTTGGGACCTTACCTGACTCCAATTCCAATTTTTCCGTTTGGGAGTGCATTAAGGAATTGGAATTCGAATTCTATATGAATTTCACGGAATTCATTTGTAGGCTATTTTGAAGCTGCCGAATTCACAGTGGGAGGCTGTGAATTCGACAGCTTCAAAAATAGCCTATAAGAGCCCAATTGTTTTGTGGAATTGGGTCTGGAATTGAAATTGGGGCCTCCAATTCCAAGTTTTCCGTTTGGGAGTGCATTAAGGAGTTGGAATTCGAATTCTATATGAATTCCACGGAATTCATTTGTAGTCTATTTTGAAGTTGCCGAATTCACAGGGGGAGGCTGTTAATTACAATTCTCTACCCCGTGGATTTCAAATGGATGTCGGGTCGGTCAGATTTACATCTATCTTTAACACAGAAATAAAAAAAATAATAAAAATTAAAAAAAGTAAAAATTAAAAAAATAAAATAAATTAAACAATATAAAATAGAACAATAAAAAAAATTAAAATTCCAAATTTCAATTATTTGTTGACATCCAATCATGAAAATCTCAATTCTACACAATTCCAATTC
>JAUPMG010016334.1:0-15386 GCA_031762675.1 Pachysandra terminalis
GTGTGTGTGAACACACACATATACACACACACACACACACACACACACACACATATATATATTTGGAGGGTAAGATACTGATATATATTATCAAAGTAGAATATGGAAATGCACCTCAGTTATGCATCAACAGTATACCTCAGAGGGTAACCCAACAAAAGCAAAGTAAAATAGGAAAAAAAAAAGAAGATAAAGTAGAACATGCCCAGCCTGAACCAAAGAAGCCAACCCAGTCCACACCCACGATACTCCCTTGCCTAAGGGCTTGAATCCCAGAACTGTTCAAACGTTATGTCTTTACACAGGGGACCCAGAAGCTCAAAAATGAAGATATTGTTTTACCTTATAATCTGAAGAACATCATACTCCCCTAAAATATTCGACAATTGCTTTCCTTCCATAAGGGACCAAGAGATTGCTGCAGGACATAAAAGCCACTCAATACCCCTCCTATTTTCACTGCTACCATACATACCCGAAGCCTCTAGCGTTGAAGCGAAACTCAAGAGAAACGCATTGTGTGCACCAAAGTGATTCCAAAGAATTGTGCGAACCACCAGCACTCCTTTTACACAAATGGTCCACGAAAAGTGCTTTGTTAAGCGCTGCAGACCATAGTGTTTAAACTCGGTTTTGGATCGGGGATCGCCCCGGTCCGAAACGATTCAGGAAAAAGGCAGTTTAAAAAATTAGAAAAAATAATATATATATATAAAATATACTTACATTAATAAAAACTATTCATAAAAGGGATCTACTGTTCCGAGATTGAGAGTTGGTTCGAAACGAGGAGAAAGCTCAGTCAATGCTCCAGCTCAACAGATTCATCGCTTTAAAGTTTTAAAGATCGAAGAGAAAAAGAAATCCAAGGAACGCAACCCTTTCCTCGCTTCCAAGGTGCCGTCCATTGTGATCTCCTCGAGGCTGATAAATAGTGCAACAAATGATGCAAGAAATTGGCCGGAAATTTGCTGAGAATCAAAACGAGGGTCTTGCAAGCACAGGCTTCTCCATAAGCTGTCAATCTCCCTTCCTTTTAAATACAAACTTGTTATCGACACTTCCAGCGCCAATCTCTTCTTTCCTTCTTCCTTTCCTCTATTTCTCTGCAACTCTATAAAACCATGGGAACTCAAGCTTTTGATGATTGAGACTCATGTGACAAACAAGGTAATCTCTCTCTCTCTCTCTCTCTGGCCCATTGTCATCCGCTTATGTATATATGGTCGGTGGTAGTTCCTTGCGCGGTAGAGCAGCTTTTTTTTTTTTTTTTTTTTTGATGTGGGTCGAACGATCCAGTTAGGATCGTCTAGTCCAACTCGGACCGATTCTGTGATAGATCGAACTCTGTCCGAGTCATCGTTTTTCCAAAAAATTTTGGGATCGGCCAGGGATCATGGCTCGTCCCTGGCCGATCCTGAGTTGGATCGACTGATCCGGACCGGGATTGGTTGATCCTTTACACTATGCTGCAGACCACAGAAAGAACCCAACCTTCATGGGGATAAGAGAGCACCATATTTGCTTTGCTGGCCCAATTTTAGCACCACTCAAGTGATCGTAGAAGGATTTTACAGAAAAAATTCCAGATTTGTCGAACTCCCATCTTCTGTAGTCTCCTCCTAACCCAGGCCTCCAGTCATCCAGACAAAGTATGAGGGATGCATGGAGTCCATTTCCTTAACAAAATGTGTTTTTCTAGGCCGAAGACACCACTCCACTTCCCTACCTTTCCATGCCAAAATGTCTTTCACCCAAACATCCTTTTCAGCCACAATCCATAGATATCGGGAAACATCTTCATCAGAGTCCTCTCTTCTAACCATCTATCCTCCCAAAAACGTACCCTATTTCCTTCTTCCACATCAAATGGGATCCCTTCCTTAAAACTCCCTAATTCCCCCATTATCGCCTTCCATAAGCCAACATCATGCGAACCCCTAGTATGGACTGATTCCCAATCCCCAATCAAAAATCCATATTTTTCTGCAATCACTTTATTCCACCAGCTCTCCTTCTCCACCCAAACCCCCATAACTATTTATCCATCATCGCTCTATTGAATGTCACAAGAGACTTAATTCCCAACCCTCAACCTTTTTAGACTTGCTGATTTCCATGCCATCAAATGGAACATATGATTTTCTTCTACATCGCCTAGCAAGAATTTCCTTTGATTATGTTCCAATCTATTTGCCACAGAGATAGGAATTTTAAGCATAGACAAGAAATATGTCGGCAGATGTGCCAGAGTGCTCTTGATAAAGACTAATTATATCCGCCTTTGGGAGAAATTTCCCCTTCCACCCTTCCAATTGTTTCTCCATACGTTTAGTATCATGAATCCAAACCGCCATATTCTTAAAAGAAGACCTGAGAGGGATGCTCAAGTATGTCGTTGGCAAGAAACCCAGTTTACAATCCAAAATGCTACACAAACTTCCGAAATTCTCCATCCCTCCCACCCCAAACATCTCACTTTTACTGAGATTCACACTGAAACTGCTTCAAAAGCATAGTAACATACATCTTAACCAAAACACTTGAGTAGGAGATGCCCCACAAATAGGAACACATCATCAGCAAACTTAAGTGAGTAGCCTCCAGCCCCTCTTGCCCCACCCCAAAACCGTCCAGAAGATTATTCGCTACACATCTATCCACCATTCTTCTCAAAACTTCCGCCACCAAGATGAACAGCTACGATGACAGAGGATCCCCTTGCCTCAACCCTCTTGGTGGAGAAAGAAATTTGAGACTACCCCCATTCACCAAAATTGAAATAAAAGCCGGGTTAGACAAGCTTTAACCCAAGCTCTCTACTTTAACCCCAAAACCCATCCTCATCATCACATAGAGTAGACAAAAAGCTCTCTCGGTTTGTTAAAAAAAAACTTTTTGCCTAGTTTATATGCAGGTCTGTTGCCTAGCCTTGCCCAGTTTTTTTGACAACATTAGTAGAGAGATTCCTTGGAATCAGAAGGTTTGAAAATATGTAGAAGAGTCAAAATATACCATGTAGAAGAGGCTATGGTGGGGGACGAAGTTGTAGGAGATTTGGTAGAGCAGATGGAGCTGGTAAAGTGACCAGCAGAAGCCTCAACAGGGGTAGAATCCTGCATGGGGTAACGAGGGACGTTAAGAAGGACATGGTAGAGGTGGTAACCGTTATGTGTGCCAAGGTGGTGGCGAAGGAAGTGAAGTTCCATAGGTCAATACTACGTATATGGAATTGAACTTTAGTACAAATGGCAACGGATTAAGCAATGTTAAGAATCTATGTTACATGGACACACCCATCAACCTGCCTAATCCTGTGTCCATATGTGTGGACACGGATTCAGACACTGACACGGCATGGACACACCCATGCTAAGGAGGGGGAGGAGGAGGGTGGTTTAGTAAAATTTTAAAAAATACAAATTTAAATATATAGCTGCCCCCCTGAATCCTATTTTTTATGGTTTGCGGAATCCAACACCTTGTACTCGTGTCGGACTCTGACACGTACCTATACCTATGCAACATAGGTAAGAGTTGAGAACCAGGAATTTTGGTAAAATGATTGTTGGTGAAGCAATGTCAAGAATTGAGAACCAGGCCTGAATGTAGCCACTTTCATCATGTTGGATCTATTGTCAATAAATGGGATATTAGTGAGGATGTTGCTCATAGAACTAGAGTTGGGTGGCTTTAGTAGAGAGGTAGTTGGGTGGCTTGAGTGGAGACATAGCTGGATGGCTCGAGTGGAGAGGTGTTTTTAGAGTGTTATGTGATCTACTTGTTCCACTCAAGATAAAAGGAAAATTTACAGGACAACTATTAGGCGTATTATGATACACAGTGTGGAATGTCGTGCAACAAAGCAGTAACATATATTTATAAGATGAGTAACTGAGATGAGGATGTTGAGATGGATGTGTGGAATGGCTAGGAAAAGTAAAGTAATGAGCATTTTTGAACATCGAGGAAAACCTTGATAAGTTAAAAGATAAAAGGGAAGTAGTTAAGAGGGTTTCGGCTTTTAAAATGGAGATATAAGGATGCACCTGCGAGAAAGTGCGTAAGGGTACATATTGAAGAATTTAAAAGGACTCTTGGAAGATGAAAAAAGGACTTGGAATAGGGTCTGTAAAAAGTGATATGTAAATGAATAGCTTGATTAAAGATTTGGTTTTTGGTAGATTAGCATTGCAGAATAGGATTCATGTTGTTAACCCCAACTAGTTTGGAAGAGGCGTTTTGTTCTTGGAGCTTTACTAAAGTTTTTCTAGTCATTCAATTAAAATGAATTGATATGGGATCATTCAATGATAGTCATATAGATCTTTGGTGTGACATGTTAAATGCAGGGTAATCAAGTTATCTAGGCGATAACTAGGCAATGTGGTGCCTAGGCAATAAAATGTAATTATTAGTTTTTCTGAGACGTTCACATTGACATATTATTAGTGATTATATAAACTATTTATGGAAGTAATAAATAAATACGAAAACATTGTCAACTAACTCAACATGATAGTGTTTTAACGTGTTATTTTAGAGAAAGAAACAGAAAGATGACGGTTACTTACCAGTTACTACTAAATAATCCATTCCACCGAGTTACCAAAAGACATTAAAAAATACAAAAGAAAGAAAAGATAATGCATAAATTTAATTCCAAACAAAAAAAAAAAAATTCATAAAAAATCATCATTGTCAAGATCTTCATATTGGTCTTCTTGTAAGCCTTTCCCATTCTCATCGGTCTTTTATATTGATCTTCATAATATATCTTTAAATTACGGTCTTGGCGGTACCACAATACCACTAGGTAGGTGGTCTTGTGTAGCTGCCTTGGTCGTCTTAATAATTACAGCCTAGGTGGTACCATTAGGTGGTCGCCTAAGCAAAACCGTTTGTCTTAGCATGATTTAAGGTATTGTAGTGTTTGGTAAAACGAAGTGGTTTGATAGGTGACGCTTCGAGTACAGACCAGTTAAAATGTTAATTCTAATGTAGCTATTGTTCACATAATGCTTGTTAGGCTGTTTATCTGGAGTTTGGGCTCCTTATTTCTCCCGTTATGTATGAAATAGGATAAGGAAAAGTCTTGAATGTACTGTATTTTGGGAAATAGACTTGTTAATTGGATGGAATATTATCACTTTTTTAAATTAGTTGCTATTCATTCAAGAATTAAAAAGAAATCGACTTACCTACACTGATGGTAATTACTTGCACTTCCCTTTTTACATTGGCTTACCACGTCTGTGCACAACATTCTGTTATTTCATAGGTGAGAAGATGGCTACAGTCATGTGGAAGAACGACGAGTACCTGAAAGGGAAGTCATGTAAAGCTTTTGCCCCATGGGCTGTGGTGAGCCCGTATTTTTATTGATTAATTTACACCAAGTGCTAATGACTAGATTTACAAGTAGATGTAAGTATCAAGGTATTTTGTAGGTGAGAATACTATTACTATATAAAGAAAAAAGGAATAATGTCCTGTTCTTGTGTAGATACTGAAAAGACGAAACTCCGATCTATTCATTTCTCTGAATCTCATCCTGTTTAGTTTACTTTTGTCTTTGATTTGGTTGTCTTCGACTTGTCATTAACATAATCTCTTTCAAAAGCAGAAATATGATTATCGAATTGAAATCAAGTTGGTATCGAATTGTCAAGGGTTAAGATTTTATACAAAAAAGAATTGGCATAATAGAATTCTCCTTCCTTTAAAGATGGAGAGAATGCGTAGAAGAAGACACTTGGAATAAACTTATGACGGGATTGCTCTTAAAGGCGTTAGCCAACTGTTCCCCTTTTCTAAGTTGGAGCAATTCACTAGCGGATCTGCCTGGTGATTGGTCGAATGAAAAGCGACAGTTTATCGTTAGTGTGGGTATGCTAGAGAATTTATATTTGAGTCGTGAGGTCATTTGTTCCTCACCTGCTTGATAACGTTATGGCAGGTGGATTAGTGATCCGGCAACCTTTTTAGAGTTTTAGTCAAATTTAAAAATATAAAATTCTAAATATTACAATCTTAAAATTCTAAACCAAAATCCAAAAAAATATGAATTCTAAATCTTAAATGTTAATCTCTGGAAACTGATAATAATAAAAATCCTAAAATAAGATAAGATGAGCCCTAAATTCTAAAATCGATGAACCTTAAGGTCTAAAAATTTTAAAAAATATATATATTCTAATAGGAGAAGATGAACCCTCATAACCAAATCTTAAAGAAATTAAAACTCCAAAAAAAATGTTCCCTAAAAGAAAAAGATGAACCCTAAAACCTTAAAACGACAAAGAATAATAATAATAATAATAATAAATAAATCTTAAGATTATTATATTTTAGGTTTTAATTATTATTTTTATTATATAAAATAATTTATATCTAATTTTTGATTTAGATGAAAGCTTATATCTTTTTATCTTTGAAAAAAAAGACTTTAATCAAAGAGGAAACCGTTTAAATATGTCTTCAATTAAGCCTATTGCCACATGGCGAGATTCTATTGGGGGGACTTATATAGGTCCTTGTGGGTGATGCTCACTTTTTCTTTTATATTTTTCTTTCAAGTGCTCGAGGGTTTGTTTGGATAGAAAGAAATGGACAGAAAAGAAAAGAAAATAAAAGAGGGGAAAAGAAAAGAACAAAAAATTATAATTTTTCTGCTATTTAGTTGCAAAGAAAATGAGAGAAATGTTAGAGAAATAGGTTTTTTATGTTTGGTTAAATAGAAAAATAAAATCAAAGAGAAATTTTCTTTATTGGTTTCACTATTTGATGAATAAGTGCGAGATACAAATAACTTTCTTCCATTGGTTAATGAGATGCTTAATCATATCTATTTTTAATCAAACAAATTTAATTTACCCTTTTGTCTATGGATATTGTGTCTTCACGTTTTTGTCTTTTTGTGTTTGGAAAATGTAAGTTTAGATTTTATAAAAGCAGACGAATTGTAGTTTTCTTCTTATGAAGAAAAAAAACGATTTAAGGGAGGGACAGATAGAGTGATAGATGGGGTTCTTTTGCATCTTTGAAAATAAAAAATAAAAACGACCTTCCAAAAAAAATTAAAAATAAACGAATGAAGAGAAAGATAGAAATATGGGTTCCTTTGTTTTCTCAAACAAAAGTTGAAGACGAAAGAGAGAAAGTGGAAGATGGGTTTTACTGTTTCTGAAACAAAAGCTAAAAAACGGAAGTAAGAGTGAGAAAGAAATAGACAGAAAGGGATATGGGTGTCTTCTCTAATCCGATTCATAAAAAAGATGGGTTTGATAAAAGCAAAAAAGCGAAGATAGAGAGGTTTCTTCTCTAATGAAAAAAAAGCAGATACAAAGGAGAAAACAAAAAACAAAACAGATACAGAGATCGTTGTTGTGCACACAAATTTTGCCAATTGAAAATCAACGAACAAGATATACTGTACAACATCAATTTTATTGATTTAATATGCAAAATTACAATCTCTAGGAATTTTCTTTATACAAAAACAATGTTCTCTGATTCTTCACTTCGGGTTCCTCGATTTAAGGGCTAAAAATAGCGTATTCTTAAATCGGGATTCTTCTTGATAGGATGTGGTAGATTTGTAGATTCACGAATCAAATCGTGGGGATTTGTTGCGTAGTCTTCAGCTTGATCTTCAGGCTTGTAGACTTATAGAAGATGTGGACTGGAAACTTCGACTTGGATATAAATCTTTGGGCTTTTGAGCGTATTCAGAAATTTGAGAGATTTATCTTCGGGCTTGCTTTTACTTTAATGTTTCAAGTTTTCACATCTTCGAGGTAGTGGAGCAGCAGGGCTTCAGAGCTTCTTCTTCTGATCCTTGAACTTTATGATTTTCTGATCCTTTGAATGGGAGAGGACTATCCTTATTTATAGATTTTGAGGGAAGAATCCTCCATGAATTAGGGATAATTCTTAATTTAATTAGAGATTATCTTCATGTGGGAGGATAGAGTTCTATTTATTCTCAACCACTTTAGGATATTATCCAGTATAAGATAATTTTTTATTTAAGAATTATCTGAAGTTTGATTGGGTATCTTTTAGATAATTCTTTCGAGAATTATCTAGATTTTTCCTATATTTTAGGATGGTTCATATTTAATAAGAATTATTATAATTATAATTTAATAATTCTTTGTTGGTCCCATTTGAACCAATCAAAGATTTAATTTGAGAGAATCTTATTTTAGTGGGCTCATCTTGTGAGATCGTGCCATGTGGCATATTTTGAACTCAAAATTTTTCCTTCTACAAATGCCCCCTTGAGACTTGTTTGCTGACATGATTTGTTATGTTTGTAGCGAACAAGGCTCGATTTTATGGATGCTTGATTTTGTAGTAGCAGTTCATCAAAATTTATAGATTTGATGATACTTGATTTTGCAATTTTTGTTTTTTGAACTTGACTTGTACTTGTGTGGAGATAGCCTCAAGTGTACATCAATGCATACTCTTGCCTCTTATCGAAAGAATGGAGTTGACCTGTCTCTTAGTCTCAATTGGACGATTGGGCCATGGGTAACTCTATGTGATGATTCGATGCATGAACATCACGAGTCCATTGACATAAAGTTGGTCCTATTTCACAAGTGAATTGTCTTTGATATCAGCCTTGAGATTTAGTCAAGGGAGCATGGGCATAAAGCAAGCATTAGATCACTTTACTTGGAATGTGAGACCTTCTGATCAATCCATTTCATAAAGAAACAATTTCCTTATCAAACTATTTAGGCTGAACCAAGCAACTTAAGACCGGTCCGGCTCCACAAGCCATTAAACCGCACACGCTGAAAGCGTGAGGAACTAAATGGGCATAGGCCCAATAGAATAGCGCAGGCCCAAAAGATCAGCTCAAGCCCGACTCGTCTCCAAGACCAGAACGTGTTGTCAACCGAAAATAGCAGAGTGGGCCATGTGTCAACAAAGGGAGAATGATAACCGCCCATTATGTGCAAACCGTCAGACGGTTGCAATAATGGGCTATACAAGAGAAGTGGCCGAGATGGAAAGAGGCCTCCACAACAAACCAATTGAAGAGCTCCACAACAAATCAACTTAGATAGCCATAGTTTAGCTTAGTTCATGATCCCCAGCGATCATCAGTTAGTCTTTAGCTCTTGCAAGCATCTCGCTACACCTACTTCTCATCTTAGACTAAGCTTCTCGCAGAAGATCCCTCTAGTCGGTGACGAAGGAATCCTATTTGGGAGACTCACGGAGATCCTCTTGACAATTCCTTACATGTTGATTCGTGCATACGCGAAGTAGATTAGTCGCGTCCCACGATCGGAGCGTAAGGAATCGCCGGAGGTTTTGTATTTTCTTTGTTGCTGTTGCTTTGTCTTTTCAAATTATGAAGTTTATCTTTCTAAGTTGTGTATTGGCTTAGCATTCTGCTTGTTCTAATATAAAAGTGTCGTTGATCACGTAAAATCAGTTTCTCTGGATCAGCCATTGATCCTTCGAGATCGTGAACCAAACAATCGTCTGACTCAAGATCGGTCATACATCGACCTATTTACATCAAAACTAACTTACGCAGTTTGACTCACACAACCTGCTTTCAGGTGAACTTGCAAAAGTTCTGGCATGCCCGCACCCTCTTCAGCCTCACGATCGAGAGAGAGAACCACCAAATGACCGGGAAGAATGCGGATTTGATTTTCTGGACCAAAATCTTTTTGGCACGCCCAGTGGAACACATCTGGTGAAAGCTAAATGGCACCCAAGACTAGGACTGGTGGATGGTTGGACGACAACCGGGAAGGAGTGCTCCCCATTATGGAAACTGTCCAAGAGGAGGCACTTGACAACAACACAATTTGATGGGATGAAATTCAAAGATCTTTTCGAATTGTCAACTAGAGTGGCCAAATATGAACGAATTTTGCAAGAGGAGAGTAAGAGAAAATCGGCCACCATGGGAACTTACTTTTAGGATCCCAAGTATGAGTTGGCCTTGGCCGAAGTAATATCTAATAAGCCATTTACGTGTGCAGCATTAAAGAAAAAGATCGCTAGTACACAAATGAAAGGAAAGAAAAACTTCCCTGAAAAAGAAAGGAAGTTTTCCTTTAATATATCAAAGGTCGATGAGATTTTTGACCATCTCTTAAGAGGCAAGTTCATTAGGCTACCAGAAGGACACAAAGTTCCTTCAGTCGATGAGATGAAAAAAGGAGAATATTGTAAGTGGCACGGGTCACAAACCCACTCAATTGCTGATTGTGCTATTTTCATGCTGTGGTACAAGACAACATCGACCGTGGGTTACTTCAGTTTCCTGATAAAGCGAAGGAGGTGATGGAGATAGACACCAATCATTTTCTAGCAACTTTTTCGGTCAACATGATTGGTTCTAGGTTCAGAAACTCCCGGCCGAAGGTAGACTTAAACCCTACAAGCAATGCATCCCTCACTGGACACAAGGTTGACAAAGCCGGGCCAGCAGAATGGCACGGCCACCATTTAGGCGACCGATTGGTGTATCCTCTCAACCACTCAGATGGTTGGAACAGAGTCTCCTTTTTGACTGAAAGTTCTCACACAAGCATGTATTGACTAAATTAGACTAATTATGGTGCTAGTTTCATTGAATTATCATTATTTGTGGTAGTTACTTTGTTTTGATCTGAGTATGAGTAAAAAGTATCTTAGAACTAATCTCTTACCTCAAGCTGTCCTATTGACCTGACTTTGCATTACAACCTATAATTGACTTTATGTGATCAAATGTGATGTTTGTTCTATTAAATTCTAGGTATTTCATATAGTTGATTTCCTATTGAATTATAAGTCATACACATATTGATTTATGAATTTGTGGGTGAGTACTTGAATGATCCTGTCCTTGACTCTAATATTGATGGACTTGAATACTATGAGTTGCATGTGGACCTTCCAGCTGTTATGATTTAGTTTAATACCTTATATGATACTTTTGGGTTTAGACTCACTTATGAGATAGATTGACCTATTGAACCATTTGCCCCTTGAGAGGACAATATTGTTTCCGCCCAAGTTGCGAGAGAGCCCTTTTTGTTAGTATTCCTCCCAGACTTGTGGTAAGATGATTCCCAAGGTTTGTCACTTCTATGCTTCATGGTGTTTGATTTGGATTTCACATTGTACACAAACTTGATTGTTTAGTTAATGTGCACCCTCTCACATGCACTGCATTGGCTCTCGACCATGGATTTGGTCTATGAGTAATACCCTATTTTCCTGAGTCTTTATTTCTGGAACTCAAGATTATTACATGAGAATATTATGATTTGGAAATCATAATAAGTAAGGAGACTTATATTTACGTGGGTTGAGGGACTGATCATCCCAATAGACCGATTTTTGTTATCTCCCATGGTGAGGGATTTGTCCTAGGTGATGATCTAAGAGGCATGTGCAAAGATGATAGGTGAGGGAACCTCACGTTGGTAAGACCCAATATCCGAATCATATGTGTGAGCTTTGATAGTTGATCGGTAATGTTTGGTTCTCTGAGGAAAGTCACATTGGTGATGCCTTGGGTTTTATCCATTTGATCGTAAATAAGGTGAGGCGATTGTGTCGTATAAGTTGAAACTCCTTAAAACTATGTTGCGCACATAGAATAATTTGTTATTTCTACTATATATTGGGACATGAATTCACATTGGTGGGACATCCTTGGGTAGCATGATTGAGATCATATGAGGAACCAACATTTAACGAGTATAAGGAGGGATGGTCCGTCATGACATATTGGCCTAAAGATAGATCGGGTCTATGTGGAATCCATAAAAACTCCATTTCAGATTAGACTGCTTGTTTAGATCACATTGGTGATTTTATATGGTAAGTGCACAGCATGCACTAATCCGCCTGATGATGTTTTAAAAGTTTTCTTGGTGCTGATATTTCTTAAGTTTTCCGTGTGTTGAATGTTGAATGTTGAATACCAACAATCTGAGATTTTAACTCATGGGAAAATTTGATGCTATCTTCTCTTTTACAGGTACTTAGAGCGAATTACAATGGTTGGTATAAAAGGTTGAAGTGCAGGTTTGAATCCGCCTGAGAAGAATAATGCAGACAATCTGCAACTGGCCGGCATATATCAAGCTATGGATGATATGATCACTATCATGCTGTAACAAAAGACTCAACTCCATAACAGTGTGCAGAGGAACAACACCGGTATCAAGAACTTCAAGAAGTTAAAACTGACTGTTTTTAAGGGAATACCAGATCCTGTTGCAGCCCAAGCCAAGATTGACTCAATAGAGCACACGTTTGAGGTCATGGAAGTAGGAGATCTAGACATTATTCGTTTTGCATCCTTCATGCTTGAAGGAGAGGCTCGAAGGTGGTGGAAGTCTGTACTAGAGATCAGCCCCGTCAGCTCATGGATGAAATTCAAGGAATTCTTCTACCTTGAGTACTTTCCCAAGACAATCAGAAGAGAGAAGGAACTTGAGTTCATGAAGCTAGAGCAGGGTAGCATGTCAGTGATGGAGTACGCAGCCAAATTCACAAAACTATCACAGTTTGCCGAGTATGCAGTGGACGAAGATGAGAAGAAAGCATTCCGGTTTGAGAGTGGATTGAGGCCGAATATCAGAAGCCGACTGATTGTGAGAGAATTCACGGAATATCACAAGGTTGTGGACTGTGCAAGGAAATTAGAAAAGGATGTACGAGAATTTCATGAGATTTGAGATTGGAAGAAGGAAAGAAAATATAGAAGTCACCAAGCTGAAATACATAAAAGACGAAAGACACAAGAAACAATGAACACTCAAGACTTCAATGACAAATGCCCGAGGTGTTTCAACTGTGGAAAAAAAAAGACATCATCAAGGAGAATGCTGGTCACCAAGGAAATCACAGCAAATTTCATCACAAGGTCAGCAACAAAGTGTACCCAAACTTCATTGTCAACTAAATTAGACCCGGCACAACATCAACGACAAGACGAAGTAATTGAAGGTACAATTTCAATTTAACAAGAGTAAGCACTCCCGATCAATTTAATTATGTGTGCTTGATTTAGTTAACCATCATGATGTTTGTTTGCCTTTGTTTGGATTAACCATGAGGTTAATCATGCCTCGCGATTGGTTGTGGATCACCATATTTATTGAGTGTTACACACCATAGCAGGATCCATTTTAATTGTGTTGTGTGGTTTGGATGCATTTTAGTTTTGAGATTGTGATGAGTGGTTTAGATGCTTTTGCGGAGAGACATTGTGTGTGGAGGGTTCTAGTGACTCCTACATGTGTCTTGAATTAACACATATGGTGTGGAGGGTTCTAGCAACTCCTACACATGTTTCTCATCAAGGATTAGATTTTTTTTAGTTGGGATCAAAGGCTCTCCTTCAGACACCTCATTGGACCCAAACAGAAGAAGCGAGAGTTTCTCTTTGGTTGTCTTCCTTGTTTGGGAGAGAGCTTCTAAACCCTAACCTTGAGATTTTGCTTGCTTAGAGAAGAAGGAGACCTTGGAGCTTGAAGCTTGGATTTGCTTTGATTTGCATCATCTTCCATCTTCTCAAGGTAGGTTATCAAGTTTAATATGATCTTTGATTGACGTAGTTGCTCAAAGACATCTTTCTTTGATTAAGTGATTAGAAGTTGGTTCCTCCCTTGAAATTAGAACTTGATGTTGTTAAATTTGCTTTGATGATGTTTATGGTATGAAAATGGGTGATTTTTATGAGAAATTATGTATTAAGCATATTGATTTACTGTGTTTTTAGTTTATAGTGTAGTATGAAACTGAAAATCATAAAAAATAATCAGACCTGAGGTTCAGCGACCTTCTCGATGCGCCGAATTGTTCCCAGAACAATCTAGAAGCTTCTTGTGACTTTCTTGGTTTGCCGAGAAGTCCACCGAGCTCAGAATGTTTTGAATTTGGTATTGTTGAATTCCTCCATTCGTTAGGAGTCCAAAAAAATACATTTGAGGCAAATCCAACTTATACACACTGAGTTATGGCCTTTTTAGTGTAGGGGTGTCAATCCAGAAATTCTACTCGGCGAGCCGAGGATCACGCTGAGGAATCCGCCGAGAACTTTTGGGTGCGCCGAGACTTATCTGAGAATTTTGCTCCCTAGAATATTCGCCGAGGAGTCCGCTGAGACCTTTTCAGTGTGTCGAGGGTGATTTTAGTGCACTGAGCCACCCAGAATTATCCTTTTTGACTGAAATTTCTCACACAAGCATGTATTGTATTGACTAAATTAGATTAATTATGGTGCTAGTTTCATTGAATTATCATTATTTGTGGTAGTTACTTTGTTTGGATCCGAGTATGAGTAAAAGGTGTCTTAGAACTAATCACTTACCTCAAGCATGTCCTATTGACATGACTTTGCATTACAACCTATAATTGACTTTATGTGATCAAATGTGATGTTTGATCTATTAAATTCTTGGTATTTCATATGGTTGATTTCCTATAGAATTATAAGCCATACACATATTGATTTATGAATTTGTGGGTGAGTAGTTGAATGATCCTCTCCTAGACTCTAATATTGATGGACTTGAATACTATGAGTTGCATGATACTTTTGGGTTTAGACTCACGTATGAGATAGATTGACTTATTGAACCATTTGCCCCTTGAGAGGACTGTATTTTTTCCGCCCAAGCTGCGAGAGAGCCTTTTTTGTTGGTATTCCTCCCAGACTTGTGGTAAGATGATTCCCAAGGTTTGTCACTTCTGTGCTTTATGGTGTTTGATTTGCATTTCACATTGTACACAAACTTGATTGTCTAGTTAATGTGCACCCTCTCACATGCACTGCATTGGCTCTCGACCATGGATTTGGTCTATAAGTAATACCCTATTTTCCTGAGTCCATATTTCTGGAACTCAAGATTATTACATGAGAATATTATGATCTGGAAATCATAATAAGCGAGGAGACTTATATTTTCGTGGGTTGAGGGACTGATTATCCCAATAGACCAATTGTTGTTATCTCCCATGGTGAGGGATTCGTCCTAGGTGAGGATCCAAGAGGCATGTGGAAAGGTGATAAGTGAGGGCACCTCATGTTGGTAAGACCCAATATCCGAATCATATGTGTGAGCTCTGATAGTTGATCGGTAATGTTTGGTTCTCTAAGGAAAGTCACAATTTGTCACGACCCAAACCGGAAATTCCCAATTTCATAGGTTTTCCAGTTTAAGTGCAACTTTCACCCCGTATTCCTACGAGTGTGGCTAACATTAATCACATCATAAGTGGAAGTTCTAACAGTTATAGTAAGATATAAGTAACTAAATACATCTTGAACTAAAATCTACAAATTCTAGGCATATAAAGTCTATATCTAGACTAAATTACATGTTCTACCAGAGTGCGCT
>JAUPMG010016356.1:0-15384 GCA_031762675.1 Pachysandra terminalis
TCTGATTTATTCGCAACCTTCACCTCGTATTTCTACGAGTGTGGATAACAATGGTCAAAACATAAGCGGAAGTTATTATAAGTTTCAGTAAGATATAAGTAACTAATACTACTAAAGCTGAAAATAAAACGATTCTAGGAAAATGAAGGCTACTCCTACACTATAGCAAAGATGCTTCTAGAGTACGCTACCCAATCCAGTCTCTCCCTTCGCATCTAAGCTTCTGAACCTAAAATATAAAAAACACACATAAGCTGGAAGCCATAATGAGTAAACCTTCAATGAAGTGTATTCGCTCATTTCCAACATTAAGAGAAAATTGCGATAAGTATACAATATGTAATAAGCAATACATGTGCAAGTGGTAAACATTGTGACTATTTAACTATAAATAAACACAATCTAAAGTTCTCTCCCTTTCTCACTGTGTATAACTCAGTCGTCAATGATCCTACAACTATATGCATAGATTTTTATATGAAAATTAGGTATAGTATTTCATACATGAGGCTCTCACACTAATATCAACACAGATATGCAAATGCAAGTGAAATGCAAACGCTATATGGAAGGTGAAATATCGTAAGTTCACACGTGATCCCAATCTCTATCCGAGTGTCCCAGCAACCTGAATGCGCCCCATGATGTTCCAGTAACCTGAAATTATCCCCCGTATGAATGGACTAAGGGATAGGATTATTATATGTGTACAACATAGTTTTAAGGGTTTTCAACCTAGGAGGCACAATCCCCTACTTATTTTTTATCACGGGCCCACGGCCAAAGCTCACATCCACATTTTAATTGCTTAAGGGAATCTTACATATTCACAATCCAACAGAAATATAACATGGTCTCACTGTTTCCTAAGCTTATACCAACGTGTGGATCCTTGGGATAGTTTATCATCTTCCATGCTTACACCAATGTGCGGATCCTTGGGTAATCATCATCCCTCAAGACTGTAGAGGCCTCCCTATGTAGGCTTGCTCTCAGCTTGGGTACAATCATAGGGTCCTCTCATAGGAATATAGTGGCTATGAAGTCAAGTATCCCATATGTTAGTCTAAACCCAAGTTATCAAGTGGGGTATTAGACTAGGCTATCGTGGCCGGAAGGTCCATATGCAACATCCAAATTCAAATCAATTTATTAATGCATCAAACATGGTTTTACAGACATATATTCAAATCATCAAACATATGGGAACAGTCCCATAATCTATCCTACTAAGAAATTCAAAGTATACAAACAACTAATCTATATATATATATATATAATACTATAAGAATAATAGGGTAGTTATATACTTATGAGTAAATGAAATAATACCAATCGGGTACAAAGGTACCAATCCCTCATCAACACATTAGGACCTTAGAACATGATCCAACCATCATAATCATATCTACAAGGCATTTGGATGCCTAAACCAACACATTCCAAATAGAAAATATCAAGAACACCTCAAATATGCCTTTCATCACAATTGAAGGTTAAATATATTACCACAACTACCATTTGTATCTAAACACATGTATTATGATGGTATAAAGCTAATGGGAGTGTTTGGGGATATTTCCCCAAAACCTCCTATTGCTCGGCCAAGTCTAGAAAATCCAATTTCCGGGTTGAGGGGGAAAATTTGCATGATAGGTCTAATTGTCCCGGAAATAGGTCAAACACGTGTGGTTAGTCAAGATACACGCGCTCCCATTTGAGTCACTCAATTTGGACCTGGGGAGCTCCTCGGAGGGGTGCTCGGCGACCCTTTGGCGCGCCGAAAAGTGCAAAAGTGTGCCAAATAGGTTGGCACCTCGGAGTTTGGTCCAAATGAGTCTCAATAGATGAGAAGTCAATTTAGTTTAATCACTAGTTTGGTTCGGTGACCTCTTAGGCTCGCCGAAATGGGTTCGGCAACCTCTTAGGCTCGCCTAAGTCATCCTCGCCGACAAAATTAGAGAGTCAAAATGACCTATGAGATTCGGCGGACTCTTCGGCTCACAGAACAGGTCACCGAAGCTTAGGAAGGGTCCAAATAAACTAAAATTTCACCAGTAGATTGTTAACACTCCTAGGAAGGCTTGATTATGATTAGTTTGTGAAATTAGTTGGTTTATAGTGGAGATTTGGGGGTTTTCCCTTATTTTCTCAACTTGGGGCTTGGTTTTTTCACAATTGAAGTCAAATATGGTGGTCTGGTGTTTGGGGTTACCAAATGCAACATAAATATAGGTTGAAATCCCAAGGAGAAGGTGGGTATACAACAATCAACCCTTCTCCTAGGTCAAAATGCAAAAACACAACTGAATGCATCTTTAAAAAGAGGATAATCAACTTGGGGCGTTGCCGAAATAACGTCGGGGTTGATCCGTTGCGTCTCCACGATCTCCATAGGTTTCCCACATGGTCCATTGCTCCAAGAGAAGAGAAGATAAGAAGAAGAAAAATGAATGAAATGGTCTAAGGCTCCTATTTATAAGCTTACGGGTCAGATTGTGAATAAGTTTAGCAGTGGGGGTAAAATGGGGATTCTAATCCTACATTTCTCAGTTGGTCACCTAAGAAACTACTGCTAGAGGGCTTTTACTGGTGGGTTTGTGGTGGATCTCTGGGGTTGACGGATATGACTAATTATCTAATCTAATTATTTAATTTTTAAATTGATCTCTAAGGTCTCTTCTGACTAAACGGGTTGGCTATTAAAATTAATCTAATTTTCCTTCTTAGTCTAATTTCTTGTGGTTTGGGACCTGATGAGTATCAATCTAGTATATTAGTGAATTTGTTTTACTAATTTTAAATTAAACCTGGTTACTAATCTTAATTAATTATGGGTAATTGTTCAGGTTCTTACTGGACCCTTAGGAATCCAATGATCCCACCAAAGAAGAGTGTTTTGACCATTGTGAATCAGAACTAAGGAGAGGTCCCGAAGCTGTTCTCTGATAAGGAGGATATTTCTCCATATCCATGAGCAAGAGGAAGGGGTTTGCGTAGTCCAGACATTTCTGTCTCCCACTAGATGATGCGAAATCCACTTGCTCCACAATGGTTGTCTATTTGCAATTAGGTTCCAACCATGCCTCATAGCAGCAGCTATGTTCCATTCCTTAATTCTGATCAGACCCATGCCATCCTCCTTCTTTGGAATACAAACATCCTTCCAAGCAATTGGATAGATCTTCTTGTTAGGATCCACACCAGCCCAAAGGAATTTAGCACACAGTTTTTCAATAACCTTAATGATCTCTTTTGGGATGGAGAAGCAAGATAACCAATAGGTTTGGACACTAAAAGTACTGACTTAATAAGCTCAGCTCTACCTGTATAAGACAACCATTTGTGTTTCCAACCTTGAATATTGTTCTCAATCTTCACAACTATTGGTTGACAACCAACTTTCTTCAATCAAGTAGTGATCAGAGGAAGACCCAGATATTTAATGGGGAGATGGCCCTTTTAGAAATCCAATAGATTTTTGATATCATCAACACTTTGTTGGGGGGTGGCCGAGAAAAAAATCAGGCTTTTGTGAGGATTAGCCAATAGACTAGACAACCTTTTGAAATCTAGAAGAGCCTCTTAGAGGTGCCTCACAGAGTTAATGTCTGCATTTGCAAATAGGAGAACAACATTAGCAAAACAAAGGATATTTATATCTTTAGTCTCACATTTATCATGGAAGGTGAAGTTCGCGGCTTTTGCTTCTCCTCGATCAATCTGGCTAATACTTCCATGAAAAGAACAAAAATGTAAGGGGATATTGGATCTCCTTGCCTAATACCTTTCTTTCCTACAAAAAACCCTTCAAGGCAACCACAGATGGAAATAGAATAAGAGGGGATGGAGATGCATTCCATGACCCACTTAGTGAAAGCTGAAGGGAAATTCCACTTTAGAAGAATAGGCTCTATAATATCTCAATTCAGCGAGTCATGGGCTTTATGTAAGTTGATCTTCATGGCACACTTAGGGTTGCCCTTGGCAAGGTGGTAGTTGTGCATGATTTCATGAACAAGTAAAATATTATCAGAGATCCTCCTACTTAGGATAAAAGATGACTGATAATCCCCAACAACATCATCCAAGACTTTTTTCAGCCTATTAGTAAGGATTTTAGACAATGGTGCAACAAGAGATTGGTCAGAAGTCCCCCACTTCATATGCATTTGGATTCTTAGGAATGAGGGTGAGTATGGTGTGATTCACTTGTTTAAGCATTTGACCTGATCTGAAAAAATCAGAGACAGCATTCAAGAAGGTCATACCAGTGATGTCCCAAGTATCTTTAAAAAATTTAGCTGTAAATCCATCCGGTCCAGGAGCCTTTTCATCCTTGAGGCTAAAAAGGCAGTCTTTCTTCTCTTCATCATCAACATTCTTACTAAGATCATTGTAGCAATGGTCAGGAACTCTCACATCTGACAGAAGAGTCCAGTCAAATTGATCATAGGAATGTTCAATCTTGGATCCCGAAAGGTTGGTGTAATACTGAATAAAAACATCAGAAATCCCTTGATGATCACTGATTTTGTTGCCATTAAAGATGATGCTCATAATCTTATTATTAGCCCTAAGGGCTAGGAGGGTAATGTGAAAAAACTTTGTATTGTCATCCCCCAGATTAAACCATTGGATTCTAGCATTTAGCCCCTCTTGAGCTTCAAGGCAATTTGCTATATTAACATACTCGGAGTAGGCCTTTCCCTTAGAATACAATAGGAGACTGTTGCTGGGATCATCATGAAGCTTCTTCTGGAAAAGTTCCAATTCAGATTTGGCCCTCTCAACTCTTAAGTCAAGGTTGAAGAAAGAAGTTTTACTCCACACCTTCAGTTTGTTATTTAAGGCATTTCAACTTGTGCATAAGTTGAAACATTGCAGTACCTCTTATGTTTTCATTCCAAGCTTGTTTAACCACTTCAATAAATCCCACTTGGGTAGTCCAAAAGTTGTTAAATTTGAAAGGAGCATGCTTTTTTGGATCATCTTTAAACACGGAGATGACAGCAAGGCTATGATAAAAAATACTAGGAGAGCAAAATTCCACTTTAGCCGCATTGAATTTATCTAGCCATTGAAAGTTCACAAGGGCTCTATCAATTCTGGGAATTATACACTCACTACCTTCACTATGATTTCACCATGTATAAAAGTAACCTTTTGTTCTCATGTCACTCAGTTCACAATTATCAATACAATTGTTAAATTCACCAACCGCATTATGATCAATGGGTCTCCCACCCCATTTCTCAGTTGGGTACCTCACAACAATGAAGTCACCCACAACAATCCAAACATCATTTGGTTTAAGCATAGCAAGATCACTTCATAATCTTCTTCTATCCCTTAAGTCATTTGAACCATAAAAAAAGGATATGAAACAATAGTTCTCAACCTTATCAAACTTTACCTCAGTATGAATGATCTGGTCACTTTTGTATAAAATTCATATCCGTACTTCAGCTGGATTCCAAAGAATCCAAATTCTGCCTAATTAGCTAGTGTAGCTTATGCTTTCGAGCACAACATATTTCAGGACCTATAGATGATGGACAACAGGAACACGAGGACCGAGGTGGAGGGCATGAGGATGATGAAGATATTAATCATTACTAGGACTTTATTTGATGATTTTAGTAGAACTTGTAGTAGGACTTATTTACTGTAATTTAGTACTTATTAGGTTTGATTTTCAGTAGTTAATAGGGATTGATTTGAAGCATAAGACTAGCTATATTTTGATTCCTTTGTTTTCTGTTTGAAGATTGTTTTGGGATGGATATTATCTTAATAATATTATTTTTTTAGAACTTTATCTTATACACTATCTTACTTAATTCACTGATTTAGTAATTTGTTGGGATGGATATTATCTTAATAATATTATTTTTTTTAGAACTTTATCTTATACACTATCTTACTTAATTCACTGATTTAGTAATATGTTGCTTATCCACCCCTATAGGGATATGAGGTGAGAGTTACAACTTAAATTTGGAGACTTCATTGAGATTTCAGGCTTGGGATGTGACACTAACACTCTCCCAACCTATTGGGAATCCCAGAATAAAACCCAATTCCTCCCTTTTTGCTAAGAATCTACTCGGTACATCTACCACTAGGGTGAATAGGAATGGTGACAACGGATCTCCTTGTCTTAAACCACGGGATGGGGCCACCTGGCCAAAGACCCCCCATTTCATAGGAACGAGAATACCACATTACGGACACACCCCGCAATCCATTTCCTCCATCCAACCCCGAATCCTTCCCATTCCAAGACTCAATCTAGGAACTGACACTCCACACAATCATATGTTTTTCTTCCATTTTAAGTTTCAACACTAGCCCTTCTTTACCATTTCAATTCCAATCGTCCACCGCCTCATTAGCTATAAGGGCACTATCTAGAATCTGACAACCACCGATGAATGCACTTTGATTTTGGGACACCCGATTGTCAATCACCATTTTCAATCGAGAAGATAATACTTTAGCAATGATCTTATAACGACTGGTAGCCAACCTTATTGGCCTAAAATCCTTTAGCTCTCTGCCCCCTATTTTTTGGGAATTAATGCGATGAATGTAGCATTTGTCGACTTATTGATAACTCCGCCCTCATAGAATTCCTAGAAAACACCCAACAGATCATCTTTCACCACCTCCTAACATTCCTGAAAGAAAGCAACCGAGAAGCCATCAGGGCCTGGGGCTTATCTTTGCCTAGGCTCCAAATTGCATATTTAATTTCTTAAATCTCAAAAGGACTTTCTATCCACCCTACTTGGTGTTCCGACAACTTATTGCCACCCAATCTAGATACATCAAAGCAGTACTACTGGTCTGACTCATACAGTTCAGAATAGAACACATAAATCGCCTCCAAAATTCTATTAGTGGCTCAACAAACACTCCATCAACCTGGAGACCCACATGTGTATTTACCTTAGCACGTACAATAGCCACTTTATGGAAAAATCTAGTATTCTCATCACCTTCCTTAAGCCAGGTCACCCTAGATTTTTGTCTCCAACTAATCTTGTCACACCCCAAATCCAAGATATGGGATCTTGAGGATTCCAAGGAACTAACCTTCGGACACACCACATGGATACGGATAACCAGCCACAATATCAACCCTTACTAAGTTCAGTGAAAGTCTCTCAAGTTTAAAATCATAGCTCAACCAAAACTAAGTTCAGCATCAACTCACAAATAAAGTAATCAAAGTTTAAAAGATCCCAATTACAATTTTCGCCCTCCATAAGGTTAAACAAAATAAACTAAAAGTGAAGTCATGTAATCTCAAAACCAAAAGTATCACAACCATAAACTCTCCTCTCCAGAAGCCAGTCAAGACTCAGACAATCCAATCACCTGTAAAGATAAGGATCAGCCGAAGCCTAGTAGAGAAATCCAACGAGACTACAATTTCTACTTTTATGCATGCATAACAATACAATTCATTACATGCATTTCAATAATCATATAATACCACGGTCATATGTGTATTAAACATGTCATCATACTCTATCTCACATACTAGTATGAATAATACAATCATCATATGAAATCACTATTCACATGGAAATCACACAATACCAAGTCATAATAAGTCAACAGTCACTAATCCCATAGTCCCATTATGTCTATCATACCCACATGATCTCATCATGTTTAAACATATTCTACATTGTACAACCATGTTCTAAACAATACATACATACATGCGTACACATGGTCCCATCATGTGACATAACAACAAAGATTACAACAGTCACATAGTTTCACTATGTTCCACAACAATACTACATGGTCCTACCATGATACGGCCAATCAATCATATAAAAAAACACCACATGGTCCCACCATGCTACGACCAATCACATAAACAAACACCACATAGTCCCACTATGCTACGGTCAATCAAACACATAAACATACACCACATGGTCCCACCATGCTACGGTCAAGTAACCACATAAACACACATTACATATCATGCACATAGCCATTCTATTATAGACTTACACCCACGGAGGAAGCCTCATGTACCATTCCTTTAGGGACTTGCAACCACGGTGGAAATACACCCGTAACCACATGGTCCCACCATGCTACGACCATTAACCACAAGGTCTCACCTTGCTACGACCAATGCGACCCAATCACAATCACATTCACAATCAAACAAGTCATAATGAATATTCACGACAGTCAACTCAAACACAAGTGCAATGCAATGCAAGTGGATGATGCAAGCATGGAGTGAAATGAGGTGCAATGCAATGCAGGGTGTCACCAGGCCTAGCCCAGTCACGTGCTCATTCTAACTCATGACCATACGACCTATCCTTTTAGGGACTTGCACCCACAGTAGAAACACCATTCCTAATCCTTAAGAGACATGCACTCACGGTGGAATACACCAGTAAATTCATATTCCATTTAGGGACTTGCACCCACGGTGGAAGCTCACCTATAACCAGACTATTCCTTTAGAGACTCTCACCCACGGTGGAATACACCCATACAAGACCGTTCCTTTAGGGACTTTCACCAACGGTGGAATACACTCTTACCATGCATTATCTTTAGGGATTTTCACCCACGGTGGAATACACCCTTACCATGCATTATCTTCAAGGACTTTCACCAATGATGAATGCTCACTTATCCACAATCACAATTTCAAGTCACTCGAACACAAACACAATCACAATCATGAATACTCATGGTACCCTCATCCAACATACAAGTCAATCATCAAGGTCAACACAAGTTAGCATAAGTCCACATTGGATGCCATAAGCCCCATTCAACCAATCAGGTCCTACATGACCATTTCTAATCATAATAATCCTATCTTGAGGTCCTATGATCATAACCAAATAACTTAAATCAATATCACCTCAATTTTCATTCAATCAGTCCAATAAACCTGAGTTTAAGACCTTCTCCTACATTTTACATGATTCGACCAATTCTAGATCTTTCGCACACAAATCGACTATACAGGCATGTGCACAACAATGGGGAACATCTCCCTAAAATTTGAACTCATTTGGGCCTCGGTAGCTGCCAAGACTCCTACCGAGATGCTCAGTAGCACATCTACCGAGGCTCGGTAGCAAGTCCAGGATGTTGGACTTTCTGGGCTTTTCGGTAGCAGCGAAACTGCTACTCATATGATCCAAACATCAAACACATAAAAACCTATATTGTTTTATAGATCTAAATAAGTAAATCCATTAAACACAATATTAGATCTAAGAACATATTTACAACCTTATGAATATATATTAACACAAGAAAACACAGTAACTTATGTTACGCATATAAATCAATAAACTACGTAGCATGCATTCATTCTAGTTTCTCTAGATCTTAAATCAGACATGCTTCACATCAAGAACTTGCAACCCATCTATATCTATAGTATTGGAATGATCCATAAAACTAATTACCGTAGAAATGCAGGAATCCCTACCTCGTTTCCATAGATCTGTTTTAGGTAGATTTCTAGCAACAATGATCACCAATGTTCTCTTCCTCCTTCTTCCTTCCCAAAACCAGATTTATGCACAAGGCTTTTCTCCCTCTCTTTCTTCCTTTGATTGTGTGAGATAGTTTCTCTCTCCTCCTTTGGTTGATACGTGAGTTAGTGGGAGAACCCATTATCTCTCTCTCTCTAATTCAAATCATATAGTAATAGTCTGAAATGCCCTTAACTTTGCCCAATGGGCTGTCCACTTAATTGTGTTGTGTTGGGTCCAAGCTCATTACATCTAATTCACATAAATAACACAATTAATGACTAACTTTTCATATTTACACATAGGTCCATTCCAGCCCCCTTTAATATCAATTAAATCCTAAGGTTTTAATTAGGATTAACTACCATTTAATAATTAAATTAAATGGTAGGGTCAGGGTCACTACAAATCTCCTTCTGTCTCAAGAGCATTTCCAATTGACCTTTAGCCGATTTTCTATCCTCAAATTCCTCAGATTTAATAGCTCTCGACTTCTCCATAAGATCAATTCGATTAATAATGTTGGTAATATCCCGTTTCCTAATGCTCAAGTGCCCGAATTCCCTTTTATTCTAGTCTTTAATTTTGCCATTCAAGTATTTCAGGGATCTCATGAACTAGAACCCTTTCTAGTCTGAGGGACATCTCTCAACCTCACCCCACCACCCATGGACTTTATCTCTAAAGTCGCTTGAAGTGACCCACCTATTTTCAAATCTAAATGGAGATGGGCCCCTCCTCCTCAAAACTTCCGAAGAGATCAAAAGAGGACAATGATCTGATTTGGTCCTTTCGAGCGCAACTTGTGAAACCGCCGGGTAATGGTCATCCCAACTAGACGACACAAAACATCTATCCAATCGACACCATGTGGCATTCTCCTGACAATTCGACCACGTAAACGACCCACCACTCAACAGGTAATCTATAAGGCTGAGATCATTAATCAGGTTAGAGAACTCTCACATGCTACGGTCAACTCTATTGCCTCTATTTCTCCCCTCCGAGCATCTAACCACATTAAAGTCCCCGATCAAGCACCATGGACCACCCCAAGATTCCCTAATCTCCCTGATTTCTACCTAAAACATCCTCCTATGCGACCTACGGTTAGAACCATAAATCCTTGAAAGAACCCACTCAAAATTGTCCACAGCACCAATAAACTTTACCGACACCGAGAACCTACCCACCTTGAGTTCTACACCCGAGATAACATCACTGTCCCAAATCACTAAAATCCCACCCGACATACCTAGAGATAGACGGGCTTCCCACTCGATAAGCCTTCCTTTCCATAATTTCCTAATCAAACTGACACGGATCTCTTCTTTTTTCGTTTCTTGTAACTCCACCACACTAGGTTTCATCCGGGAACACAGATCATGAATCGCTTGTCTTTTATGGGCTTTTACAAGCCCTTTAATATTCCAGTTTAAGATCTTCATAAAACACTTTTGGATTTATTTCCCTTTCCTCCTATTGTATTGCAACCAAACCCTCACATTCCTAGCTTTTAGAGAACACCCAACAAGTAGACCGATCCTATTGCACCTAAAATGCTTCACTATTGACTCCATAGGAACGGGGTTGCCATCCTAATTTGACACCGATATCTTGAACAACCTAGCAATATCTTCCACCCCCACCTAGTCATCAAGATTTTCCCCTCCCAATTCTACCCAATATAATTCTGTCTCCTCTAGATCTAACTCCCTCCCTCCTATAAGTCCCACCTGAGAACTATCACTTGGCAAATCACCCCTTCGATATGTTTGGCAGTTAAAATTTGGAGAGGAAGACGAAGCACGTGGGGTGCATCTTCCACAAATCCTAGGAGGGCATTGTTCACAGTGAGAGTCGAATCCAAAGCAGATGACTCCCCACCTATACCTGAAGAAAGACAACATACGCCCAACAAGGAGTTAACAAAACTAACCGAACCATCAAAGAAACAATTTACCTCACCGATTGGCTTTGCAACATCAAGGCTGAACAACAATAACCCCAAAAAGATCAACAAGTTCTGTAGACCAAGCACACAGGAGAGAGACCGAACGGTTGCAAATACCACCCCAATCTGTATAGTGCGCAAAGATAAACAGGAAGAAAGCACGACCTCCGAATGAAGAGATACTCCAAAGTCATCAACCACATGCATCAACACTTCCGACCCTGCAATTTTCTGGTGGATTGCTCCTGGCCCATCAAACTGTGACAAGTTGTATAATGTTTCACTCCCTTCATACCTTTCTAATGCCTCCTTATGCTAACAAGCTCTGTTTGTAATCTTTCGTGGGGGCGGCACCTCCGCTGTGACACTAACCAGCGGCGAGACCAAAAGACTTGCACCTTCCGATTGTCTCTTTGAAGTGGATGTGCAAGAACCATCAACCACCAAATCTTTCATTCTAGTCACTGTACTTTGAAGCTGGAGAAGAGACCACTTCATCTCAACAATGTCCTCTTCTAGTTTAGAGAGAGAGGGTCCAATCCAAACAAACTCTTGCACTTGAACCTCATGGGCCTGCATAGCTTGTAAACCAGTCCCCTGTGAGCAAATAAATCCTTGTGTGCCTTCCTCTGGATTGGGCCCACTCCACTGCCCATTCGTAAAACCCACCCAACGCGTGGAACACACTTCAAATGGTGGGAGACCGAGTCTCATAGTTGTTGACAAATCACTCGTTTTTGAATTCAAAAAACTTATACTCTCATTTCCTATGCCCTTGCCTTTACCAACTACCGCACGACACATACATCCCACATTATTAACACTGTCTGGGATCTCTCCCCCATCTGTCTCATCTGACTCTTCTTTTAAAAGAGGACAAGTGTCACGAACCAAACCTGAAAATCTCAATTGAGTCCCCAAGTTTAAGTTGTAACTCTCACCCCATATCCATATAGGAGTGGATAAGCAATACAAAACCAAAATCATTGAATTAAGTAGGCTATTATATACTACAAAGTTATAGAAAAATAATATTATTAACTTAATATCCATCACAAAATAATCTTCAAACAAAAAACAACGGAAATAAAATAATACTAGTCTCATGCTTTAAATCAATCCCTATTAACTACTAAAATCAAACCTAATAAGTATTGAATTACATCAAATAAACACTACTACAAGTTCTACTAAAGTCATCAAATAAAATCCTAGTAATGGCTAATATCTTCGTAGCATCTTTGTTCTCCACTTTGGTCCTCATGGTCCTTATGTCCATCATCTATAGATTCTAAAATATGTTGTATTCGAAAGCGTAAGCTACACTAGCTTTGTAAGTAAACAAGTCTAACAATATGTAAGATTAAAGTAGGGACAATGCCACTCTTTAATAGTAATTCATATAAGCAATAATCAAGTGAATCATATAGTATGTGATGAATATGCAAGTGAATATGTGATATGTGTTGAATATGCAAGTGAATATGTGATATGTACTTAGTATGCAATAATGGTGCAATATGATATAATATGCAATGCAATATACTGGTTCAATTATTAATGCATGATGTGCACTTAGAAAGTATAATCACCACATGTGATTTAAGACAAATAATCTAATATGCAATGCGTATGCTGTATAGTATTCATTTAGTGTAGGTTCCACACATGATCTCAATCCATATACCCGATATGTCTCACCAATGTGAATTCCATCCCTTTATACAAGGCGGTAATATATGATTATTCTATGTGCGCAACATAGTTTCTAGGGGCTTCAACATAGAGGGCACAATCCTCTCACGTATTTCCGATCATAGGGACTTATTCCAGGGCCTCACAATGTAAACCTTCCCTTGTGAACCATACATTAGCCTATCTACTAGCAGAATTTCTCCCTTATGATTCGGATATTGGGCCTCATTATTATGAATTTTTCCTCACCTATCATCTTACCACAAGTCACTTAGGACCCCCTACAAGGCATATCCCTCACCTTGGGTGAAACAAATAAATTGGTCTATTGGGATGTAGGGTCACTCAACACAAAAAAAAAAAAATATAAGTCTCCTCACCTATTATGATTTCCAGATCATAACACTCTCATTATGTTCATAAACTCCAGCAATATGAAGTTATGAATATCAAGTCAATGCATTAGACCAATACAAGGTCATTATGCAACAATATATGCATATGCTGTGCAAATGAGAATGTACACATTAACTAAGCAATCAAAGTATGTGTACAATGTGCAATAAGCCTAAATAACATGATAACAATGAGAATATAAGTAATATGAGTTCATGTCAAAATATCAACAGTTCATCTGTCACGCCCCAAATCTGAGATATAGGATATCGAGCATTCCAAGGGAATAACCTTCGGATCCAACATCCTGGTTAATCAAAGTCTAAAAATCAAAATCAGCGGAAGTCTCACATTAAAATCAACATATAGCTCAACATAAGTCTGTTAAGCTAAAAACTCACATAACTGAAATAAAATACAAACTAACTAATCTAAAACGACTAACCAGAGCCACTCTCGCATTCCAGGCCTCCTTTTTCGGCATACCCCAATTGCCATTCAAAGAAGATTGCCGACCGCGAATTGGAAGATATGTTCCCCTCAATTAGAATCCAAGCAACCGAGCTCATCGGGACAAAGATAGCGGCCCCATATGGAGACAACATAATAAATTTGCAGACCACCTCCATGTCCAATCTCCGCTTCAGGCAATCACGGATTTCTGCCCAACTAATCTCCTCCAAAAAATCGCAACACACAGGGAATCGCCAATCTTGGAACTTCTCTTCGCATACCTGATCGCATTCAATGGTAACGTTGCCCTCAATTTCTTTGATAGCACCTTTAGAAATATTAGCACTAATGAGCTCACCAGCCTTCCAATTTTCCAATTCCTCAACCTCTGATAACCCACTGAGCCGATTCCACTCCTCACCTACTATTCTCCCACCGACGGAAAGAATATAACCCCAGCCCACCCTTGCTCTGGACTTGGGGAAGATGATTAGCTTAACTTTACCATTACACAGGTGAAGAGAAAATTTAATAAATAAGCCACCATTATTACTTGCCAACTCTGCAACCCCTAACTCCCACCCAAATGGAATGACCCTAGAGGTTTTGTTCTGCTATCCGCTTGTTTCGCCTTATATACCATCTCCCTGAACTAGTCCACCCCATTACCATTGAGAGTAACCAAGAAGATACAACCACGACCTTTTTCTGAGATTCGTAAAGACTTGAAGCTACCATTAACAAAACCTTCGAATGCAAATAACTTGTGCTGTATCTGAATCTTCTCACGGACTACCACCGATGATCTACATCATCTTCCTTATTTCCTATGCATTGTTTGCCATTGATTTTCCTCGGCTTCATGGAGGAGAATCTCACGAAACGACCTAGAGCTAGCCGCAACCACACTAGCAAGAGTTCGCCTTTCTACTCTTTGACTAGTATCAATGACAGCTCCAGCGTTTTCTCTTTCAACACGAACAGAGTCAGGCTTCTTCAAACCGCCTGACTCTTTTTGTACTTTTCTCCATACTCTTCTCCTCGCCATCGCCACACTTTCGAACATCACCATGAATGAATAAATAATACTACCATATCCATAGGGATTGGACCTTCAAGTCAATCTGTCATAACCACCTATTGTATCTCCTACGTATGTGGGCACAAACATGGACTTCTCTTTTTCCCATCTCATCAAGCATACTATAAGAACCTGAATAATTACCCCAGATAATTAAGATTAGAACTCAGGTTTAATTAGAAATCTAGTAAAATAAATTCACTAATAGGAAAGATTAGTACTCACCTAGTCCTTAATCACATGAAGTTAAAAACACAATA